>NIJG01000687.1:57658-76908 GCA_002201625.1 Euglossa dilemma | reverse complement strand
TACAGCCAAGTCAATAGCTTCACCTCTCCTGTGACTCCAAGAGTCAAACCAGGTACTCCGGGAATAATCCCGCTCAAAGGTGTTAGTAACAGACACATTAATTCACATTATGAGTATCAAAGTAGCGCGGCAAACCGTTTGAGAGCGATTTCAATTGGTACTATGTCAAACGTTTCACCGAAGACCTTACCCTCCGATGAACTAGCCCTCTGTACCGAGATTGTAACGTCGTGTTCAGAAGGGAGAATTGCTATACATTTTAATAACGGGCACCTTAATTACATGTATGAATTTGAGGTTCGTGTCTTAAACTTGTCGGGGCCGTTACCACCATCTATAAGTGTCGAACGGCAAAGATAATTGCTTCAGCTATCCTACGATTGCTAAAGTCAAACCAGATATCCCAGTTGAAAATTCGCTTAATAGTATTGGCAATATATAACTTGATTCAAAATTTGAATATTAAAGGTGAGCATCACTTCATTTGCGAACGTTAAGAATTGGTATAATGTCAAACGATTACTCAGGACCGTACCCTCCGAATGTCTAATCCGCTGTATCGAGAGTATAACATCGTGTTCAGAGAAACATATTACTATACATTATACAGACAGGCACCGTAATTTATGTATAAATTAGAAGATAGACGGTCAAGCCGTTCAAGAACCTATACCACCATCCTTGAAAGATGAACGGCCGAGTCAATAGAATTACCTACCCTGCGATTCCGAAGGTCAAACTAAGTATTCGGGCAGTAAATTCGCGTTACAGTGTGGTATTAGACACCCTACTTCACGTTATAAATATTAAAGTACTGAGACAAACCGTTCTATACCTTTAGGAATTGGTATAGAATAAAACCTTTTACTGATAGCCTTACCATTCGAGCACCTGATCCGCTACATCGAGAGAATAACTTCGTGTCCATAGAAAGACGTTAGAATACATTTTAGTTATGGGCAACATAAGTTCGTGTATGAATTAGAAAATCGATTGTCAAACAGTTCGAGAACGTTACCACATTCTAAGGGAGAGGAACGGCTAAGTCAATATCTTCACCTATCCTGTGATTCCACGATTCAAACGAGGTACTACGGGAGTAAGTGACCAGTACAGTATTGGAAATTGACCCCTGAATTCACGGTATGAATATTAAAGCAGACCGTCATAGTGTTATAGGACATTACCCATTCATTTAAAGTCAAACCTTTTACCGAAGGCATTACCTTCCGAGAAGCTGCCCCGCTGTATCGAGTTTATATCTTCGTGTTGGGAGAAACATATTAGTATACATTTTAAGAACAGACACCTTATTTACATGCACGAATAGAAACATCACGAGTAAAACCTTTCGAGGACGTTGCCACCTCCTTCAAGAGTCGTACCGTTAAGTTACCAGCTTCACGTATCCTGTGATCCCAAGAGTCAAACCCGGTACTTCGCGTCTAAACCTGCTACACATTATTGGCATGGGACGCGCAATTTTACGGTATGAATAGTAAAGAAGGTAGTCAAAACGTTGTAGCGCATTACCGATTGTTCTACAGCCCGACTTTTTGATGCAGGCCTTATTTTTTTGAGAAGCTAACTCCCTGTATCGATATTATATATTCGTGCTCAGAGAAGAAAATTAGTATACATTTTAGGGACGGGCACATTAATTTCACGTATGATATAAAATATCGGGTCAAGCCATTTGTGAAGGTTACGACCGACCTTGGGAACCGAACGGCTAAGTCAATAGCATCAAACATAGTGCAATTCCGAGTGACAAACCAGGTACTCGGGAGTAAATCTGATGATATGTATTGGCAATGGGACCGTTAATTCACCGTTTGAATATTAAGGTAGAGCGTCAAACCGCTGTAGAAAGATGCCTATTCGTATACGATCAAACTTGGTATCTAAGGCCGTACTTTTCCTGAAGCCCAATCCGCAGTTGGCCATATCGTGCTTAGTGTTCATGGTAACAAAATAGTAGACATTTTAAAGAGGGGCACCTTAATTTCATGTATCAATTAGAAGACCAAGTGTCTATCGGCTCGAGATTGCTACCTCCTTCTTTGTGAGACGAACAGTTAAGTCAATAGCATAACCTATCCTATGTTTCCGAGAGTCAATCGAGGTTCTCCGGGACTAAATACCCCGTACAGTATTGGCAATTGACAACACAATTTAAGGTAGCTATATTAAGGCAGACCGTCAAAGCGTTATAGGACGATAGCTATTTCTGTAAAGACAAACCTTTTATCGAAGGTCTCACGTTCCGAGATGATAACCCGCAGTATCGAGGGTATGACTTCGTGCTTAGAGAAACAAATTATTATACATTTAGTGACGATCACCTTAATTCCATGTATGAATTAGAAAGTCGATTGTCAAATCGTTCGCGAACGTTACCATCCCCTTTGAGAGACGATAGGCCACGTCAATAGATTCACCTATCCTGCGATTCCGAGAGTCAAGAAAGGTACTCCGGGATTAAATACAGTGAACAGAATTGGCAATAGACAGCTTAATTCACTGCACGAATATTCAGGTTGAGAGCCAAACTGTCGGACAACATTACCAAATGGCATAAGGTCACTCTTTTTACCCAATACTTTACCATCCGAGAACCGAACATGCTGTGTCGAGAGTATATCCTCTTGTTCAGAGAAAAAATTAGTATACATTTTAGTTGCGTCCACCTTAATTTCCTGCATGAATTAGTAGATCGAGGGGCAAACNTAAGGTAGCTATATTAAGGCAGACCGTCAAAGCGTTATAGGACGATAGCTATTTCTGTAAAGACAAACCTTTTATCGAAGGTCTCACGTTCCGAGATGATAACCCGCAGTATCGAGGGTATGACTTCGTGCTTAGAGAAACAAATTATTATACATTTAGTGACGATCACCTTAATTCCATGTATGAATTAGAAAGTCGATTGTCAAATCGTTCGCGAACGTTACCATCCCCTTTGAGAGACGATAGGCCACGTCAATAGATTCACCTATCCTGCGATTCCGAGAGTCAAGAAAGGTACTCCGGGATTAAATACAGTGAACAGAATTGGCAATAGACAGCTTAATTCACTGCACGAATATTCAGGTTGAGAGCCAAACTGTCGGACAACATTACCAAATGGCATAAGGTCACTCTTTTTACCCAATACTTTACCATCCGAGAACCGAACATGCTGTGTCGAGAGTATATCCTCTTGTTCAGAGAAAAAATTAGTATACATTTTAGTTGCGTCCACCTTAATTTCCTGCATGAATTAGTAGATCGAGGGGCAAACTGTTCCAGAACGTTGCCCAGTCTATGAGAGATGAACGGCTAAGTCAATAGCTGCATACATGCTGTTATTCAGATAGACAAACAAGATTGTTAAGTAAAAGCGCTGTTCAGCATTAGCAATAGATATCTTAATTCACGGACGGAGTATTAAAATAAAGCGTTACACCTTGTGAGAGCGTTAAAATTGCTATAAAATCAAACATTTCTCTGAATACCTTACCATACGAAAAGCCATCCCGCCGTATCGAGAGTATAACTTCATGGTCAGCGAAGCACAATAGTGCAAATTTTATTGTTGGGTGACTTAATTTCATCTATGTATTAGAAGATCGAGTGTCAAACCGTTCGAACGCGTTGCCAGCATCTTCGAGAGTCGAACGGATGCGTCAATGGCTTCACCTACACTTATGATTTCGAGTGTCAAGCCTGGTATTCGAGGAATAAATCTGCTGAACAGTATTGGCAACAGACAACTTATTTCACGGCTTGAATGTTAAAGTAGAGAGTCAAACCGTCACAGGACATTACCAACTCGTATAAGGTCATACCTTTTACTGAAGGCCTGGCCATCGGCGAATCTCGCCAGCTTCATGGAGAGTATAACTTCGTGATTACGGAAGAACAATAGTAAACAATTTACTGCCATCGCGATAAATTCATGTATGAATTAGAAGATCGACGTTCAAATCGTTCGAGAACGTTGCCACCTTCTGTGAGAGACGAACGGATAAGTCAATATCGTCACCCATCCTGCGATTCCGATGGTCATACCAGGTATTCCTGGAGTACATCCACTGTACAGTATTGCCAATAGACACCATCATTGGCGGTTTGACAGTTAATGCAGACCGTCAACCCGATGTAGAAAGCTACAAATTGGTGCAGTGGCAAATCTTTCACTGAAAGCCTTACCTTCCGAGAAGCTAACACCGTGTGTCAGGAGTATACCGTCTTGCTGAGTAAAACACGCTTATATACGTTTCAGTGACTAGCGCCTTAACTTCATCTATGAAATAGAAGATCGAGGGAAAAACCGCTCGAGAACACTGCCACCTTCTGTGAAAGACGAACGGCTAAGCCGGTAGCTTCTGGTAACTTGAGATTCCGATTGTCAAACCAGATGTTCCCGGAATAAATGCGCTGTAGAGCATTGGCAATTGACACATTAATTCACAAATTCAGTATTAAAGACGATCGTCACACCGTTTGAGAACGTTACCAATTGGAATGAAGTCAACCGTTTACCGAACGCCATAACTTCCGAGGACCTCACCCATTTCATCGAGAGCATAACTTCATGGCCAGAGAAAGAAACTGCTATTCACTTCTGTGACGAGCCCCATAACTTCATGTATGAATTAGAATGTCAATGTTCAAACCGCTCGAGAACGCTACCACCGTTTGTGAGAGATGAACGGCTAAGTCAATATCTACACTTATCCTGGGATTCCGAGAGACAAACCAGGTGTTTCGGAAATAAATCCGCTGAACAGTGTTGCCATTAGTCACCTTTATTCATGGCGTGAATATGAAAGTAATTGGTCCATCCGTTTGAGGGCGTTACCAATTCGTACGAAGTCAAACGCTTTATTGATGACTTTTCCGTTCTGATGCCAGCCGAAATCCAGCCTACGCATCACCGGAAACGGCAAAGACAGCAACTGTAGCAAAATTATCCAAAACTCAGCCATCGCATAACCGGAAACCGCTCAGATACCAACAGTAGCAAAATCATCCATAAGCAGCCAACACATGATGAGAAACCGCCTACTCAACCAGAAAATGATAATACAACAGCCGAGCACAAACGAATAAATCAGTTCTACATTATACCTCTAACAGAACGTTTCTACATTCGTATACCTATCCTGGAAACCTACGTTAAATATTTAAAACTATTCAATATCTGTATTACACTTATTTTGCAGAATAAGAATTAATATAAGATACCTAGTTTCTTCTAGAAAGGGTCTCTTGCACCACGGCTGATGACACGTCCGTTTACATTTTATTCCAATACTTGTCTGGTATTTCCCCATGACACCGTCCGAAAGCAAATCGCGCTGTATCGAGAGTATAGCAAGATGTTCAGAGGTACAAATGAGTATCCATTTCAGTGATGAGCACCATAACGGCTTTGCACAAATTGGTAATGTAGACCAACGGTTTGGCGGGCTGCTTTCATATTTGAATCGTGTATTAAGGTGTGAACTCTGCTCAGCGGATTTACTCCTGTAGTACCTGGTATGACTCACGGAATCGCAGGATAGGTAAAGCTACTGACTTAGTCGTACGAACCTCAATGGAAGTGGTAACGTTCTCGAACGCTATGACTCTGGATGCTGATAGCTGATATTTAAACGAAAACATGTGGTCTCCGTCCGCTCAAATGTCTACTAATTTCCTTCCGCGAACATTAAGCAGGACAATCGCTACGGCGGGTTAGGGTCTCGGAATGTAAGGTATTTGGTAAGAGGAATGACTTTATGGGAATCGGTAATGTCCTGCGACGGTCTGAATCCTGACATTAATATTCATATTATGAATTAAGGTGGCTATTGCGAAAACAGGTCAGCAAAATTACCCCCCGAATACCTGGTTTGACTCTCCGAATCACTGTATAGGTGCAGCTATTGACATAGCCGTTCGTCTCTCGAAGAAGGTTGTAACATTCTCGAACGAATTCACCCACAATCTTCTAATCCATACATGAAGTTAAGGTGCCCGTCACTGAAATGAATACCAATTTTATTCTCTTAACACGGAGTGATACTCTCGATACATCAGGTTAGTTTTTTGGAGGGTAAGGCATTCTGTAAAGAGTTTAAACCTATACAAATAGGTAATGATCTACAACTGCTCGACAACCTGCTTTAATATTCAAACCGCGAATTAGGGTGTCTGTTGCCAATATTGTACAGCGCATTGACCCCCGAAATAACTAGTTTTACTTCCGGAATCTCAGGATATGTGAAGCTATTGACTTTGCCGATCGAATCCTAAAGAAGGTGGTAACGTTCTCGAGTGGTTTGAATCTCGATCTTGCTGTTCATCATAATAAGGTCTCTGTCTCTTAAAAGGTCTACTATTTTGTTTCCGTGGGCTCTAAGCAAAACACTCGCTACAAGGGGATATGTTCTCGGAAGAAAGTCTGACAGTATAACATTTGATAATGTTCTCCGATCGTTCGCCTCTCCACTTTAATATTCAATCCGTGAACTATGGTGTCAGTCATTACTATTCACCGGATTCACTACCGGAATACCTAGGTTACCGCTCGGTATCACAAGATAGGTGAAGCTATTGACTTAGCTGTGCGACTCTTAAAGAAGGTGGTAACGTTCTGGAAGAGTTTGCCTCGCGTCATTCTGATTCATAGATGAAGTTAAGATGCCCGTCGCTAAAATTTATAGTATTTTGCTTCTCTGGCCACGGAATTATACTCTCGATGCACCGTGCTTGCTATTCGGAAGTTGCGGCCTGCGGCGAGAAGTTAGAATCTGTACCAATGTGTAACGTTGCTCATCTGTTTAGCCCTGTATTTTAATATATAGACTGGGAAGTAGGGTTTTTAGTGCCGGTTCCGTACGGCGTATTTATTCCCAGAATACCTGGCTTGATTCTGGGAACCACAGAATAGGTGAAGCTATTGACGTAGCTGTTCGTCTCTCATAGAAGGTGGTAATGTTCTCGTACGGTTTGACCCTCGACTTCCTAATTCATACATGAAGTTACGGCGCATGTCACTGAACTGGATACCAATTTCTTTCTCTGAACACGAACTTATTCTCTCATAAAGCCGGCGAGTCTCGCGGAAGGTAAGGCCTTCGGTAAAACGTTTGTCTTTGTAGCAATTGGTAACGTTCTACAATGGTTCGACTCTGTTCCTTAATATTTATATCGGGATATAGATTGTGCAGTTCCAATACTGTAGTGCGGTATATGGTCGCGGAACACCTGGTTAGTCACTCGGAAGTACAGGATAGGTGAAGCTATTGGCGTAGCTGTGCGACACTCTAAGAAGGCGATCACGTTCTCGAACGGTTTGACCTTCGATTTTGCTATTCATACATGAAAATGAGTCGTTCGTCTGGCTAATACGTTTACTAGTTTAATTCCGTGACAACTCAGCGAACCACTCCCTAGAGCGGGTTAGGATCTGGGAGTGTATGGCATTCAGCATACCAATGGGTAATATTCACAAACGGTTTCTCGCTCTACTTTGATATTCAAACCGTCAATAACAGTGACCATTGCTAATAGTGTACAGCGGATTGTCTCCAGGAATGCCAGGTTTGACTATCGGAATAACAGGATTGGTGAAGCTACTGACTTAGCCGTGCCACTCTGAATATAGGTGGAATCGTTCTCCATCAGTTTGACCCTCGATATTCTAAATCATGCATGAATTTATGGTGCACGTCACTAAAACGTATACTAGTTCGTACCATTAAACACGGTTTCATACTCTAGAAACAGAGGGTTACTTTTTCGGAGGGTAGCCTTCGGTGAAACGTTTGACTTTATAGCAATTCGTAACATTTTAATAATCAAACACAATTTTAATATTCAAACCGCAAATTAGGGTGCTTATTCCCAATACCGTTCGGCGGATTTATTCCCGTAATACCTCGTTTGCCTCTCGAAATCGTAGGATTAGTGATGATATTGACGTAACCGTTCGACTCTCACAGAAAAGATGCCAACGTTCTCGAGTTGTTTAACAGTCGATTTTGTAATTCGTACATGAAATTAAGGTGCCGTTACTGTAATGAATACTAGTTTCTTTCTGATAACACGAACATGTACTCTCGATGTAGCCGCTGAGGTTCGCGGAAGGCAGGACCGTCTGTCTAAAGTTTGACTCAGTACCAATAGGTNCTCTCAAAGGAAGTGGGAACGATCTCGAAAAGTATGACACTCGATATTCTGATCCATACATAAAAATAAGGTGTTCGTTCCTCAAATCAATACTAATTTCTTTCTCTGAACACGGAGTGACACTCTCGATACATCAGGTTAGTTTTTCGGTGGGCAAGGCATTCTGTAAGAAGTTTAACCCTACACAAATAGGTTATGATCTTCAACTGCTCGATGACCTGCTTTAATATTCAAACCGCGAATTAGGGCGTCTGTTGCCAATATTGTACAGCGCATTTACCCCCGAAATAACTGGTTTTACTTTCGGAATCTCAGGATATGTGAAGCTATTGACTTAGCCGTTCGAATCCTAAAGATGGTGGTAACGTTCTCGAGTGGTTTGAATCTCGATCTTGCTGTTCATCATAATAAGGTCTCTGTCTCTTAAAAGGTCTACTATTTTGTTTCCGTGGGCTCTAAGCAAAACACTCGCTACAAGGGGATATGTTCTCGGAAGAAAGTCTGACAGTATAACATTTGATAATGTTCTCCGATCGTTCGCCTCTCCACTTTAATATTCAATCCGTGAACTATGGTGTCAGTCATTACTATTCACCGGATTCACTACCGGAATACCTAGGTTACCGCTCGGTATCACAAGATAGGTGAAGCTATTGACTTAGCTGTGCGACTCTTAAAGAAGGTGGTAACGTTCTGGAAGAGTTTGCCTCGCGTCATTCTGATTCATAGATGAAGTTAAGATGCCCGTCGCTAAAATTTATAGTATTTTGCTTCTCTGGCCACGGAATTATACTCTCGATGCACCGTGCTTGCTATTCGGAAGTTGCGGCCTGCGGCGAGAAGTTAGAATCTGTACCAATGTGTAACGTTGCTCATCTGTTTAGCCCTGTATTTTAATATATAGACTGGGAAGTAGGGTTTTTAGTGCCGGTTCCGTACGGCGTATTTATTCCCAGAATACCTGGCTTGATTCTGGGAACCACAGAATAGGTGAAGCTATTGACGTAGCTGTTCGTCTCTCATAGAAGGTGGTAATGTTCTCGTACGGTTTGACCCTCGACTTCCTAATTCATACATGAAGTTACGGCGCATGTCACTGAACTGGATACCAATTTCTTTCTCTGAACACGAACTTATTCTCTCATAAAGCCGGCGAGTCTCGCGGAAGGTAAGGCCTTCGGTAAAACGTTTGTCTTTGTAGCAATTGGTAACGTTCTACAATGGTTCGACTCTGTTCCTTAATATTTATATCGGGATATAGATTGTGCAGTTCCAATACTGTAGTGCGGTATATGGTCGCGGAACACCTGGTTAGTCACTCGGAAGTACAGGATAGGTGAAGCTATTGGCGTAGCTGTGCGACACTCTAAGAAGGCGATCACGTTCTCGAACGGTTTGACCTTCGATTTTGCTATTCATACATGAAAATGAGTCGTTCGTCTGGCTAATACGTTTACTAGTTTAATTCCGTGACAACTCAGCGAACCACTCCCTAGAGCGGGTTAGGATCTGGGAGTGTATGGCATTCAGCATACCAATGGGTAATATTCACAAACGGTTTCTCGCTCTACTTTGATATTCAAACCGTCAATAACAGTGACCATTGCTAATAGTGTACAGCGGATTGTCTCCAGGAATGCCAGGTTTGACTATCGGAATAACAGGATTGGTGAAGCTACTGACTTAGCCGTGCCACTCTGAATATAGGTGGAATCGTTCTCCATCAGTTTGACCCTCGATATTCTAAATCATGCATGAATTTATGGTGCACGTCACTAAAACGTATACTAGTTCGTACCATTAAACACGGTTTCATACTCTAGAAACAGAGGGTTACTTTTTCGGAGGGTAGCCTTCGGTGAAACGTTTGACTTTATAGCAATTCGTAACATTTTAATAATCAAACACAATTTTAATATTCAAACCGCAAATTAGGGTGCTTATTCCCAATACCGTTCGGCGGATTTATTCCCGTAATACCTCGTTTGCCTCTCGAAATCGTAGGATTAGTGATGATATTGACGTAACCGTTCGACTCTCACAGAAAAGATGCCAACGTTCTCGAGTTGTTTAACAGTCGATTTTGTAATTCGTACATGAAATTAAGGTGCCGTTACTGTAATGAATACTAGTTTCTTTCTGATAACACGAACATGTACTCTCGATGTAGCCGCTGAGGTTCGCGGAAGGCAGGACCGTCTGTCTAAAGTTTGACTCAGTACCAATAGGTAACCTACTACAGCGGTTGAGTCTCTGCACAATGGCAATACCATTGGACAATACTGTTCAGCGGATTTACTCCCGCAATACCTGGTTTGACTGTCGAGATCACAGGATGGGTGAAGCTATTGACTCAGCCGTCCGATTCTCAAAGAAGGTGGTAACGATTTCGAACGGTTTGACCCTCGATCTTCTGATTCATAAATTATATTATGGTGCCCGTCACTAAAATTTATACCATTTTGCTTCTCTGAGCGGGAAAATCTACCCTCGATATAGTGCGTTATCATCTTGGACGGTACGGCCTTCGGTGAAAATAAAGTCCCTATACCAATAGGTAACGTAGTACAAGTGAGTGGCTCTGTACTTTATTATTTATAGCGGGAAGTTGTGTCTTTAATGCCAATACTGATCAGCGGATTTATCCCGGAGAAACTGGTTTGTCTCTCCGAATCGCATAATTGGTGAAGCAATTGTCGTAGCCGTTCGAATCTCAAAGAAGGTGATAACGCCCTCGAACGGGTTTACCCTCGATCTTCGAAATCAAAATGAAGATAAGGTGCACGCCACAGAAATGAATACTATATTCTTTCTCTGATCACGAAGTTATTCTCTCGATACGGCGGGTTAGCGTCTCCGAAGGTTGGGCTATCGGTAAAATGTTTGAATCTGTACCGGTAGGTAACGTTCTACAACGGTTTGATTTTCGGCTTCAATATTCAAACCGTGAATTAGGTTGTCTATAGCCAATTCATCTCAGCGGATTTACTCCCGGATACCAGATTTGCGTCTTGGAATCACTGAATAGGTGAAGCTCTTGGATTAGCCGATCGTATGTCACAGAAGGTGGTAACGTTCTCGAACGGGTTGACCACTGAAATTCTAATTCATACATGAAATTAAGGTGCCGTCACTGAAATAAAGGTTAATTTCTTTCCCTGAACGGGAAGATATACTCTCGATGCGGCGGATTAGCTTCGCCGAATGTAAGGGCATCAGTAAAATGTTTGACTGCATACCAATTGCAAATGCTTTGAAACGGTTTGGCGGTCTACTATAATATTCAAACCGTGAATTAAGGAGTCTATAGCTAATACTGTCAAGCGCAGTTACTCCAGGAATATCTGCTATGACTCTCCGAATCACAGAATATGTGAAGTTACTGACTTAGCCGTTCGTCTCTTACAGAAGGTGCTAACGTCCTCGAGCGGTTTGACCCTGGATATTCTATTCCATGCATGACGTTAAGGTGCCCGCGACTGAAATGAATACTAACTTCCTTCTCTGAACACGAACTGATAATCTACTTGAGGGTGCTGAGGCTCGCGGAAGGTATTGCCTCCGGTAAAACGTTTGACTGTATGCACATTGGTAGCGTTCTCAACTAGTTTGACGCTCTTCTGTAATATTCAAACCGTGAAGTAAGGTGTCTATTGTGAAAACACTTCTGCGTTCTTTCTCCCGGATTACCTGATTTGACTATCGGTATATCCGGATAGGTGAAGCCTTTGATTTAAACGTACAACTTTCAAATATGGTGTTAACGTTCTCGAAAGGCTTGACTATAACTCTTCTTATTCATACATGAAATTAGGTTGCCCGTCAAAAAGAATGGATACTAGTTAGCTTCTCTAAGAACGAAGTAATACTCTCGATACAGCGGGTGAGGTTCACAGACAGTAAGACCTTCCGATTGAAGGTTGATCATATACAAATTGCAAATGTTCACAGTCGGCTTGACTGTCTACCTTAATATACATACCGTTTGATTAAGCACGATTATTGCCAACGTTGATCAGATGATTTACTCCTGGAATACCTGACTTGACTCTCGGAATCACAGCACAAGTGAAGCTCTTGACTGTGAGTTGAGGTGTTTATTACCAATACTGTTCAGCGAATATACTCGTGGAATACATGATTTTTTGAATATCCCTTGTACTTTTACGCGGATTTACACCTGAATTACCAGGTTTGACTCTACGGAATCACAAGATACCTGAAGCTATTATCTCAGCCGTTGGACTCTCAAACAAGGTGGTAACGTTCTTGAATGGATACTGTGTAGATATTCTAATTGATACATCAAATTAAGGGGCCGGCTACTAACATGTTTACCAATTTGTATCTCTTATGACGAATTTATACTGTCGAGACAGCGGATTATGTTCGTGGAGGATAAGGTCTTCGGTAAAACGTTTGAATCAATAACAACTTGTATGGTTCTCAAACGGTTTCACGCTCCACTTTAATATTCACACCGAGAATAGTGGTGTCTATTGCCAACACTATTTAGCGGTTTTACTCCAGGAATGAATTGGTTGACTCTAGGGATCTCAGGATAGGTGAAGCTACACACATAGCCGTTCGTCTTTCAGAAAAGGTGGCAACGTTCTCGAGCGGATTGACCATCGATATTCTAATTCATACATGAAGTTAAGGTTGCCGCCACTGAAGTGAATACAAATTTCTGTCCATGACCACGAAGCTATACACTCGATGAAGCGGGTGAGCTTTGCGGATGTTAACATCTTCAGTAACATGTTTGACTCCATACCGATTGGAAACGCTCTAATGCGGTTCGACGCACTTCTATAATATTCATACCGTGAACTGTGGTGACTATTGGCAATACTCTTCAGCGGATGTACTCCAGGAATGCTTGGACTGACTTTCCGAATCACTGGAGAGGTGAAGCTGTTGACATAGCCGGTCGAATCTCAAAGTGGGCGGTAAGGTTCAGGATCTGTTTGACCTTCAATCATCTAATTCATACACGAAAATATGGTGCCGCCACTAAGACGTATACTAATGTGTGTCTCTAAACACGAAGTTTTTCTCTCGATGCAGCGGGTTAGACTATCGGATGGTAAGGGCTTCCGTAAAACGTTTGACCTTATAACAATTGGTAACGATCTCAAACGGCTTGTCACTCGATCTTCTAATTCATACTTGATATTATTGTGGCCGACACTGGAATGAGTACTAATTTGTTTCTCTGGACACGAAATTATACTCGCGATACATCTGTTTAGTTTCACGGAGGGTTAGGCCTTCGGTAAAATGTTTGCCTTTATACCAATAGGGACCGTTCTCAAACGGTTTCATGCTCGACTTTAATAATAAAACCTTCAATTATGGTGCATTGCCAACAGTGCACAGCGGTTTGATTCCAGGATTACCAGGTCTGTGTATCGGAATATCAGGATAGGTGATGCTACTGAATTAGACGTGCGACACACATGAATGGTGGAACCGTTCTCCCACGGTTTTACCCTTCATCTTCATATTCATACATGAAACTAATGGGCCCCTCATTAAAATGTGTACTAATTTGGTTCTTTGAGCACAAAATTGTACGCTCGAGACTGCGGGTATATGTTCTAGCAGGGTAAGTACTTCGGTAATAGGTTTGACCTTATACCAACTGGTAAGATTCTCAAGCAGTTTCACGCCCTACTTTAATATTCAAACCATGAATTATTGTGTCCATTGCCAATAGTGTTCAGTGGGTTGACTCCAGGAATACCTGGCTTGACTCTCAGTATCGAAGGATCGGTGAAGATAATGACTTTGCTGTACGACTCCCAAGGTCGCTGGTAATGCTCTCTATCGGGTTGACAATCGATCTCCTAATTAATACGTGATATTAAGGTCTCCGTCTGCTGAAATATCTACTAATTTGTTTCCCTTAATATTAAGCAGGACACTCGCTACAGCATGATTGGATCTCAGAAGGTAAGGTATACAAAAATGGAATGACTTTACCAGAAATGGTAATGTTCCCCGGCGGATTGACTGCCTACATTAATATTGATACAGTGAAATAAGGTGTCAATTCCCAATACTCTTCAGGAGATTTACTCCGGTATTACATGAGCTGATTTGGTACTTCCAGCTATAAATATTAAAGTACAGAGTCACAAAGTTGTACAAATCTACCTATTGGTATATTGCAGCTAATCCGCTGTATCCAGGGTATAACTTCGTGTTCGGAGGATCAAATTAGAAAATATTTCGGGGACGGGGACCTTAATTTCATTATGAATAAGAAGATCGGGTGTCAAACCTTTGAAGAAAGGTACCACCATCTGTGAGAGACGAACGGCTATGTCAATCGCTTCACCTACCCTGTGATTCCGAGAGTCAGGCCTGGTGTTCCGGGAGTAAATCCGCTGATGAGTATTGGTAATAGATACCTTAATACACAGTTATAATATTAGAGTAGAGCTTCAAATATTTTGAGAGCGTCACCAGTTTTGTATAATGTCAAATGTTTCACTGAAGACCTTACACTCCGAAAGCCTGTCCCGGTGTATCGAGGGTATAACATTGTGTCGAAGAAAAAAAAATTAGTATACATCTTACAGTGGCGCACCTTCATTTCATGTATGAATTACTAGATCGAGTGTTAATCTGTTCCCGAACATTACCACCATCCCTGAGTGTCGAACTGCTGAGACAGTATCATCACCTGTCTAGTGATTACGAAAGTCAAGCCAGGTATTACCGGTGAAAACGCACTGAATAGTATTGGCAATAGACGCCTCAAGCCACAGTTTGAATATAAAAGTAGAGCGTCAAGCGGTTTCAGAACGTTACCAAAATGTATAAAGTCATTCTGTTAAGAGAATACGTTAGCTACGGAAAAACTAACCCTCTGTATCGGGAGATCATCTTCTTGTTCGTAGAAGGGAATTATTACACATTTTTGTGTCGGGCACCTTAATGTCAAGCATGAGTTAGAAGATCGAGTGTCAAACAGATTTACAAGGTCACCACATTCTCTTTGAATCGAACGGATATGTCATTATCTTGGCATATCCTACGATGCCGAGAGTTAAATGAGGTAGTCCGGAAGTAAATCCGCAGTAAAGTGTTGGCATTAGGCACGATATTTCGCGGTATAAATACTGACGTACGTAGTCATACCGTTTTGGAATATTACATATTGGTATTGAGTCAGAATTTTTACTGAAGGCCTTACCTTCCTAGAAGCTAACCCGCAGTATCGAGAGTATAAATTCGTGTTCAGAGAAGCAAATTAGTATACATTTTAATGACGGGTACCCTATGTCCATGTATAAATTAGAAGATCGAGTGTCAAACCGTTCGCGAATATTACCTCCATCTTTGAGTATCGGACGGCTAAGTAAATATAGCTTCACCAATCCTGTTATTCCGAAAGTCAAACCAGCTTTGCCAGGAGTATATCCGCTGAACTGTACTGGCAATAGACACCTCAAATCACGGTTTTATCACTAAGGTAGAGAGATAAACCGTCTGAGAACATTACCAATTGTTATAGCGTCAATGTTTGTACCCAAGGCCTGACCGTACTAGAAATTAACCCGCTGTATCGAGAGCATAAATGCGAGTTCAGAGGAACGCGTTAGTCTATACTTTATTGACAGGAGCCGTAATTTCATGTATGTGTTAGATGATCGAGTATCAAACCGTTCGAGAACGTTGCCGCGTACATTGTGATTCGAAAGAATAAGTCAATAACCTCACCAATCCTTTGATTCCGAGGATCATGCCAAGTATTCCAAGTGTAATTCCGCTTAGTAGTATTGATAATAGTCACCTTAATTCACGGTTTGAATATTAAAGTAGAGCGTCAAACCGTTGCAGAAAATTTCCAATTCCTATTAAGGTAATTCTTTTTAACAAACACCATTCCTTCTATGAACCTAACACGCTGCAGCGTGCGTCTCGCTTATTGTTCACGGAAACAAGTTGGTAGACATTTTAGCGGATGGACTCCACATTTCTGTGTATAAATATCAACATCGGTAGTCAAATCGTTCGAGAACATTACCACCGTCCTAGAGCGTCGTACAGCTAAGTCAATCCCCTAACACGTCCTGTGATTCCGAAAGTCAAACTAGATATTCCGGGAGTAAATGCGCTGTACTGAATTGACAAAGGACCCATTGATTCCCGGTATAAGTAAGAAAGCACAGAGACAAACCGTGGAAGAAGTACAAAAATTCACATAATGTCATTCTTTTAACCGAATACCTTACATTTCGTGAACCTCACACGCTGTTACGTGTGTCTTGCTTAATGTTCACGGGAACAAATTAGTAGATATTATGGCAGAAGCATACCTTAATTTCAAACATGCATTAGAAGATAGAGTGTCAAACCTTTCGAGATCGCTATCACCTTCTTTGAAAGTCGAAGGTCTGAGTCAATAGCTTGAAATTTTGTTGTGATTCCGTCAGACAAGCCTGGCTTTCCAGAAGTAAATCCGCAGAACAGTGTGAAACCGTTGTAGAGTGATACCCATTGCTATAGAATCCAACTTTTTACAGACGGCCTTACATTCCGGGAGCATCACCCGATGGATCGAGAGTCAAACTTTGTGTCCTGTGGATCAAATTAGTAGATATTTTGTAACGGGGAGCTTAATTCCGTTAAGAATAAGATGATCAAGAGTCAAACCGTTCGAGAAAGTTACCACCTTCTCTGAGATTCAAAGAGCTATGTCAATAGCTTCATACATGCTGTGATTCAGAAGATCAAACGAGGTATTCCGGGAGTAAATGCGATGTACAATATTGGCAATACATTCCTTAATTCGCGGATTGGTTATTGAAATGGAGCGTTCCACCTCATGAGGACCATACAATTGCTATAAAGTCAAACATGTTTCCGAATGCATTACCGACCGAGAAGCTAACCCGCCGATTCGAGGGTATATCTTCGAGTACAGAGACAGAAATAAGTATTCATTTCAGTGACGAGCACCTTAATTTCGTGTATGAATTAGAAAGTCGAGGGTAAAACCGTGCGAGATCGTTACCTTACCTTTTTTTTTCGTTACGAACGGCTAAGTCAACAGCTTCCCCTATCCTGTGACACCGAGAGTCCAACCAGGTAATCCGAGAGTAAATCCGCTGAAGTGTATTGTCGATAGATACCGTAGATCGCTGAGTGAGTATTAAAGAAGTGCGTCACACTGTGTGAGAACGTTACCAAACGCTATATAGTCAAACGTATCACAGAATGCCATGACGTCCATGAAGCGACCCGCTGTCTCTTCGTGTTCAGGAAAACGCATTAGTATACATTTTAGTGATGGGCTCCTTAATTTCATGGATGAATTAGAAGATCGAGTGTTAAATAGTTGCAGAACGTTATCGCCTTCTTTGAGTATCGAACGGCATAGCCAATAGCATTACCTATTCTGTCATTCGGAGAATAAAACCAGGTACACCTGGTGTAATTCCACTGAACAGTTTTGGCAATTGACACCTTAATTCAGGGTTTGCAAATTAATGCAGATAGTAAAACAGTTTGATTGTCATCAGTTGGTATGAAGTCAAACGTTTGACAGAATACATTAACCTCCGCAAAACTACCCCGCTGTATCGTGGGTATAAATTCGGAATCAGAGAATGAAATTAGTATTGGTTTCAGTGACGAGCACCATAATATCATGCATGAATTAGAACAACATTATTCATGGATAAAATTAATGTGCTCATCGCTAAAACGGATACTAATTCGTCCGACTGAACATGATGTTATAATCTCGATACTGCGGAATCGGTTCTGGGACGATAATGTATTCTGTAAAAGAATGACTCTAAACCAATTTGTTATGTTCTCCTACGGATTGACCTTCTACTCTAATATTCATACCGTGAATTATGGTGTCCATTGCCAATAATGTACATCAGAATGACTCCCTGAATACCTGGTCTTACTGTCGGAATAACAGGATAGGAGAAGCTACTTGCTTTGCCGAGCGCCTGTCATAGAAAGTGGGATCGATCTCGATCGGTTTGACTATCAATTTTCCTATTCGTACATGAAAATAAGGTGTCCGTCTGCTAAATCGTCTGCAAACTTGTTTCAGTTCACACTGAGCAACAGACTCGATGCAGCGGGTTAGGTTCTCGCAAGGTATGGTATTTGGTAAAACGTTTAACTTTATTCCAACTGGTAACGTTCACAAACCGTTACATGCTCTTCATTAATATTGAATCCGTGAATTATGGTTTCTGTTGCTAATACTGTACAGCGGATTGACTACCGGAATACCAGGCTTGGCACTCGGAAACACAGGATAGGTGAAGCTGTTGACTAAGCCTTTCAACCCACATAGAGGGTTGTAACGTTCTCGAACGGTTTGACACTCGACCTAGTGATTCATACATGAAATTAAGGTGGCGGTCACTGAAATATATCCTACTGTGTTTCCTTGGACACGAAGCTATACTCTAGATGCAGCGGGTCAGCTTCACGGAAGAAAAGGCCTTCGGTGACATGTTTGACTCCATTGCATTATGTAACGTTCTACATCGGTTTCAATCTGTACTATAATATTGATAACTTGGAATAGCGTATCTAGCTCCAATACTGCACTGCGCATTTAGTCTCGAAATTCCTAGTTCGTGTCTAGGAATCATAAGATAGGTGAAGTTACTGGCGTAGCTGACCGACTCTTACAGAAGGAGATATCGTTCTCAATCGGATTGACTCGCGATCATCTTATGTATACATGAAAGTAACGTGACCGTCAGCTGAAATGTGTACTAATTCGATTACGTGAATACTGTGCGAGTCACAAAGATGGTGGTAACGTTCTGGAACAGTTTGCACCTCGGTCTACTAATTCATATATGAAATTAAGGTGGCCGCCACTAAAATGTACACTAATTAGTATCCCTGAACCAGAAGTTATACCCATGATACAGCGGGTTATGATCCCGGGAGGTAAGATATCCTGTAAGGGGTATGACGCTATACCAATTGGTAACGTTCTCCAGCGGTTAGACTCTGTACTTTAATATTCATACAATGAGGTCAGGAGTTTATTGCCAATACTGTTCAGCGCATTTGCTCCTAGAATA
>NIJG01000687.1:11249-47736 GCA_002201625.1 Euglossa dilemma | reverse complement strand
AATGATTACTAACTTGATTCTCTGAACAAGAAGTTACAAATGCGATACAGCGGGTTAGGTTCTGGGTGGGTAAAGTCTTCGATGAAATGAGTGTCTTTATACCAATAGGTAACGATCTCAAGCGGTTTCACGCCCTACATTAACATTCAAATCGTCAATCAAGGTGTCTAATGTCAATAGTGTACAGCAGAATTACTCCCGGAATACCTGTTTTGACTCTCCGAGGCACAGGATAGATGAAGTTATTGACTTAGGCGTTCGAATCCCAAAGAGGGTGGTTATGTTCTCGAATGGTTTGAACATCGATATTCCAATTCATACATGAATATAGTGAACCGTCAGTAAAATGTATACAAATGTGTTTCCCTATACACGAGGCTGTTGTCTCGATACGGCGATTTAGCTTCTCGGGCGGTAAGGTCTCCGGTAATGGGGTTGACTTTATAACAATAGGTGACGTTCCCAAACGATTTCACGATCTACTTTAATATTCAATTCGTGATGTAAGTTGCCCTTTGCGAATAGTTTACGGCGGATTGACTCCCGGAATATCTGGTTTAACTATCGGAGTAACAGGAGAGCTGAAGCTATTGATACTACTTTCGTCACTCAAGGAACATGGGATCGTTCTTGAAATGATTGACTGTCGATTTTCCATTCACAAATGAAAATAAGTCGTTCGCCGGCTAAAATCTCTACTAATTTGTATCACAGAACAGGAAGCTATATTCTCTGTACTGCGGCTTTTGATCTCGGAATGTAAGGTCTTTGGTAAAACGTTTGACTTCATACAATTGGTACCGTTCTCAAACGGCGTCACGTTCTATTTTAATGTTCAAATAATTATGGTGTCCATTGCTATTAGAGTGGAGCGCATTTACTCCTGGAATACCTGGTCTGTCTCTCGAAATCAAGCGGTAGGTCGTGCTAGTGAATTAGCTGTGCGACACTCAAAGAATGTGATAACGTTCGCGGACGGTCTGACCCTCGATCTACTTATTCATACAAGAATTTACGGTGTGTCTCTGCTATGATGTCTACTAATTGCTTTCCGTGGGCAGTAAGCATGGCTCTCGCTACAGCGGGATATGTTCTAGGAAGGTAATGCATTCGGTAAAAGAATGACTTTATACCAATTGGTAGTGTTCCCCGGAGTTTACCTAACTACTTTAACTTCCATACCGTGAAATAGGCTGTCTACTCCTAATACTGCAGAGCGGATTTACTCCTGGAGCATCTCGTTTGGCTCTAGGAATCACAGGATAACTGAAACTATTGACTTGGCCGTTCTTTTCTCACAGAAGATGGTAGCGTTCCGAACGGCTTGACCCTCAATTCTCTAATTCTTACATGAATCTATGGTGACGTTACTAAATTGTACACTAATGTGTTTCCCTGAACACGTAGCCATACCCTCGATGCGGCGTGCTTGCTTCTCCGAAGGTAAGGTCATCGGTAAAGTGTTTGACTATATGCCAATTGGCAAAGATTTAGAACGGTGTGACGCTCTACCTTAATATTCAATCCTTGACTTAAGGTGACAATTGCCTACAATCCTCAGCGGATTTAATCTCGGATTAGCAGGCTTGACTTTCAGAATCACAGGATAGGTGGAGCTCTTGACCTATCCGTTCGACTCTCGAAGAGGGAGGTAACGTTCTCGAACGTTGTGACCATCTATCTTCTAATTCACACATGAAGTTAACGTGCACCTCGCTGAAACGAATACTAATGTCATTCGCTGAATAGGAAGTTATAATCTCGTGACAGCGTTTGAGGTTCGCTGTAGGTACGGCCTCCGATAAAACGTTTGACTATATAAAAATTAGTAGCGTCCTCAATCGGTGTGACGTTGTGTTTTAATATTCAAACCATGATTTAAGGTGCTTATTGCCAATACTGTACAGAGCATTTATTCCAGCAATATCTGGGTTGCCCCTTCGAATCGGAGGATTGGGGATGCTATTGATTTAGCCGTTCGTCTCTCACAGAAGGTGGCATTGTTCTCGAGCGGTTTGATGCCCGATCTTATAATTTAAACATGATGTTAACGTGCTCGTCTTTAAAATTTATAGTAATTTGTTCCGCTGAACGCGCTTCAATACTCTCGATACAGCAGGTTAAGTCATCGGAGGGTAAGGTCTTCCGTGAAGCGTTTGACTTTATACCAGTTGGTAAATTTCTCCCTCGGTTTGACACTCGACCTTCAAGTTCATTCATCAAATTAAGCTATCCGTCACTAAAATGTATACCAATGTGTTTCTATAAACACGAAGTTGTACTCTCGACACTGCGGGATAGGTACTCGGGCGGTAATGCTTTCGGTAAGACGTATGAGTCTGTAGCAATTGGTAACGTTCTCAGTCGGTTAAACGCTCTACTTTAGTATTCATAACGTGAAATAATGTGTTCATAGCCCATAATGTACTGCGGCTTTTCTCCTGGAACACCTGGTTTCATTCTCGGAGTAGCAGGATATGTGAAGCTATAGATTTAGCCGTTCGTCGCTCACTGAATGTGGCAGTGTTCTCGAACGCTTTGACTCACGATCTTCTGTGTGTGCGTCTGCTGTGATGTCTACCCATTTCTTTCCGTGAACACTAAGCATAACACTCCCTGCAGCGGGTTAGGTTCTAGGATGGTTATGCATTCGGTATAAGGAATGTCTCCACCAATAGGTAATATTCCCGGACGGATTAACCTTCTACTTTAATATTCATACCGTGAATTACGGTGTATATTGCTAATACTATTCTGCAGATATACTGCTGAAATACCTGGTTTGGCTGTGACAGGATTGGTGTAGCTATTGCCTTAGCGTTTCATCTCAGAAAGAAGGTGGTACATTTCACTAGCGGTTTGACTCCCGATTTTCGTATTCATACACGAAAATTAGGTGTCCGACTGGTAATGAGTCTAGTAATATAATTCCGTGACAACTAAGAAAGCCACTCGCTACTGCGAGTTAGGCTTCTCGCAAGTTATGGTCATTGGTAAAAAGGTTGACTCCATCAGAATTGGTAACTTTCTACAGCGGTTTCACACTCTTCTTTATTACTCAAACCGTAAATTAAGGTGACAAATGCCAATAATCTTCAGCGGATTTACTCCTGGTGTTCCAGGTCTGACTCTCTGGGTCACAGGAAAGGTGAAGTTATAGTCGTAGCTGTGCGACTCTCAAGGAAGGTGGTATCGTTCTGGGAATATTTGACTCTCTGCCTTCTAATTCATACATGAACTTATGGTACCCATCACTTAAATGAATAATCATGCCTTTCTCTGATGACGAAGTTATACTCTCAGTACGGCGGATTAGCTTTTCCGAAGGTAAGGCTTTCGGTACAAGGATTGTCTCTATAACAATCAGTAGCGTTCTACAACGGGTTCACGGTCTGCATTAATATTCATACCTTGAATTGAGGGGTCTATTGCCGTAACACGATGGTTTAACTTCTCGGGCGGTAAGGTCTTCGGTAAAGGTGTTGATTTTATACCAATACGTGACGTTCTCAAACGGTTGCATGATCAACTTTGATCAACAAACCGCGATTTAAGGTCTCTGTTGCTAATAGTGAACAGCGGATTAACTCCCGGAATATAGCGGGTTACGTTTTCGGAGAGTAAGGCGTTCTGTATGAAGTTTCACCCAACTCCTATATGTATTGTTATACAACAGCCTGACCGTCTGCTTTAATATTTATACTGAGAGTTAAGGTGGCTATTGCTAATACTGTATAATGGATTTACTTCTGGATACACTGGATTCTGTCTCGGAATGACAAGACAAGTTTAACTATTGATCAAGCCGTTCGACGGCCAACGAGGTGGTAAAGGTCTCGATCGGCATGGCACTCGATACTTATATTCCATACAAGAGGATATGATGCCCGTCTCGAAAATGTATACTAATTTGCTTCTCTGGACACGAAGTTACACTCTCTATACAGCGGACTAGATCATCGGAGGGTAAGGTCATCGGTGAAACGTTTGACTTAATACCAATTGGAAGCTGTCTCAAGCGGTTTGCCGCTATACTTTAATACTCATACCGTGATGTAAGTTGTCTATTGCCAATACTATTCAGCGGAATTTCCCCTTCAGAGAAACTAACCCGCCGCACCGAGAGTATAACCTAGTGATCAGAGATAGAAAGTAGACTTCATTGCAGTAACTTCATGTATGAATTAGGAGATCGCCGGTCAAACCGATCGAGGGCGTTACCACCTTCTGTGAGAGACAAACGGCTTAGGCTATAGCTTTGCCTTTCCTTGTATCGGAGAGTCAAACCAGGCTTTCTGGGAGAAAGATCGGCTGAAGAGTTTTGGCAATAGAAACACCAGTTCGTGGTTTGAATATTAGAGTAAAGCGTCAAGCCGTTTGAGAGCATTACCTATTGGAATAAATTCAACCTCATTACCGAATGTAATACTGTCCGAGAAGCTAACCCGCCGTATCGAGAGTATAGCTACGTGTTTAGGGAGACACATTAGTATTGAATTCAGTGACGTCACCTTAAATTCTAATATGAATTAGCAGATCGAGGGTCAAACTGATCGAGAACGGTAGACTCTTTTTTGAGAGTCGCGCAGATAAGTCAATGGCATCACTCATCCTGTGATTCCGGGTGTCCATCCAGGTATTTCGGGTGTAAATCGGCTGTACAGTATTGGCAGTAGACACCATGATTCAAGGTATGAATATGAATGATGAGAGTCAAGCAGTTTTAGAACACTACACATTGTCATCGAGTAAATCATTTACCGAATCCCTTACGTTCCGAGAACCATACTCACTGTATCGAGTGCATATCCTCGTGTTCGGTGAAATTCAATAGTATACATTTTAGTGACGGGCACCCTGATTTCTGGCATTAGTTGACTGATCGATGGTTAAACCGTTCGAGAACGTTACCACCCCCTTTGAGGATCGATCGGCTAAATCAATAGCTTCACCTATCCTACGATTCCGAGAGTCAAACGAGGTACTCCGGGGCTAAATGCACCGTACAGTGTTGGCAATAGGCACCATAATTCAATGCATGAATATTAAGGCTGACTGTCAAACTGATATAGGACGATACCCTTTAGTATAGAGTAAAACCTATTACCCATGTTCTTAGCTTCCGGGGATATATCGCACTGCATCGGGAGTCTAACTTCGTATTAACAGAAACACATTGGTATGGACTTTAGTGCCGGCACATTAACTTCATGTATAAATTAGAAAACTGAGGGCCAAACCGCTCTAGAACACCGCCACCTTGTGTGAGAGACGAAAGTCAAAGACAATACCTTGATCAGTACTGGCAATAGTGACATCAATTCACGGTATGAATATTAAAGTAGAGAGTCAAACCGTCGGAGAATATTACCAATTGATATTGACTCAAACTTTTTAAGGAAGGCCTCACCATACGAGAACCGCTGTATCAAGAGTATAACTTCATGTTGAGGGAAACAAATTTGTGTACATTTTAGTGACTGGCACATTAACTTCCTGTATGAATTACATGATCGGGAGTCAAACCGTTCGGGATCGTTTCCACCCTGTTTGAGAATCGAACGGTTATGTCAATAGCTTCACCCATCCTGTGATTCCGAATGACAAACCACGTATTACGGGAATAAATCTGATGCACAGTATTGGTATTGGACACCTTGCATCACGGTATAGATATTAATGTACAGAGTTTAACCATTGTAGAACGTTACCTATTGGTATAGTGTGAAACTTTTTACCGAAGGCCTTACCTTCCGAGAAGATAACCTGTTATATCGAGAGTGTAATTTCGTGTTAGAGTCGCAAATTAGTATATCTTTTAGTGCCTTATACCTTAATTTCGTGTACTAATTAGAAGAAAGAATGTCAAGTCGTTCGGGAACGTTACCAACATCCATGAGGATGGAACGGTTATGTCAATAGCTTCACCCATGCTGTGATTCCGAAGGACAAACCACGTATTCCGGGATTAAATCCGATGATCAGTATTTGAAATCGGGCCGTTAAATCACGGCACGAATATTCAGCGTGCGATTCCAGCCGTCGAATAACATTGCCAATTGATATAAGGTCATTCTCTTTTCCCAATTCTTTACCTTCCGAGAAACCAACCCGCAGATGCGATTGTCTTCCTTAATTTTCACATGATCAAACTAGTAGACATTCTAGAGGATCGACACCCTATTTTCATCTGTGAATAGCAAAATCGAAAGTCATAACGTACGAGAACGATCCCGCCTTCTATGGGAGACGAATGGCTAAGTCAATAGCTTTACCTAACCTGTTATTCCAACAGTCAAACCAGGTATTCTGGGAGTCAATTCGCTCTACACTATTTACAATGGACACCTTAATTCACGGTTTGAATATGAAGGTAGAGAGTGATACCATATGAGAACGTTACCAGTTGGTATAAAGTCAAACGTTCTACCAATTACATTACCATGCGTGAACCCATTCCGCTGTCGCGATTGTGTTGCTTAATGTAAACGGAATGAAATAAGCGTACATTTCAGTGACAGGCACCTCAACTTCCTGTACGAATTTTTAGAACGTTACATATTGGTATAATATCGAAAGTTTTACCGAAAATCTTACCCTCCCGGAGCATTACTCGCGGTATCGAGATTATAACATCGTGTTCAGAGATACCAATTAGTACACATTGTAAAGACGGCCACCATAATTGCATGTATTCATGAGAAAATCGAGAAGCAGACCGTTCCAGAACGTTAACACCTTGTTTGTGAAATCGCACATATAACACAATAGTTTCACATATCCAGTGCTTCCAAGAGTCACACTAGGTATATCAGGAGTATATACGCTAAAGAGTATTGGCAATAGACACCATTATTCACGGATTGAATATTAAAATACGGCGTCAAACCGATTGAGAGCGTTACCAATTGGTGCAAAGTCAAGCGTCTTACCGATGTCCTTGCCACCGAACACCAAACCCGCAGTATTGAGAGTATAACATCGTGTTCAATGAAGCGAGCTATTATACATTTTAGTAACGGGCAACTTAATTTCATGGATGATTTAGAAGGACGAGTGCCAGACCCATTGTGAACGTTACCACCTTCTGTGAGAGACGAACGGCTAGTCAATAGCTGCACCTATCCTGTGACACGGAGTAGCAAACCAGGTATTCCGGAAGTAAATCCGCTGAAGAGTATGGGCAATAAACACTTTAAGTCACGGATTGAATATTAAAATAAAGCGTCAAACCATTTGAAGGTGTTACCAATTGTTATGAAGTCAATCGTTTTACCTAAGACATTACCCTCCAAGAACCTCACCCGCTTCACCGATAGTATAACATCGTGATCAGAGAGCGAATTATTGTACGTTTTAGTGACAGCACCATTAATTCATGTATGAATTAGAATATGGACCGTCAATCTGTTAGACAAATAAACCACCTTGTTTGGTAGTCCAAATGCTAAGACAATAGCTTCACCTATTCTGTTATTCCGAGAGTCAATCCAGGTATTCCAATTGTAAATCCGTTGAACATTATTGATAATAGACACCATAATCCGCTATTTGAATATTACAGTAGAGCGTGCAACCGCTTGAAATCGATACCAGTAGGTATAATATCAAACGCTGTACCGAAGACCTTACCATCCGAGAAACTAACCCACGGTATTGGAAGCATATGTTCATGTACAGAAAAACAAATTATTATACAATATAGTGTCGAGCAACTTAAATTCATGTATTAATTAGCTTATCGAGAATCAAGCTGTTCGAGAACGTTACCACACACTTTGTGGGTCGAACGGCTAAATCAATAGCTTCACCTACCCTGTGATTCCGAAAGTCAATCCAGGTATGTCAAGCGCAAGTTCCCTGCTCACTATTGGCAATGGACACCCTAATTCACGTTATGCATATTAAAGTAGAGTGTCAAATGGTTTGAGAATGTTTCCAATTGGTATTAAGTCCAACATTTTACCGATGACCTTACCCTCCGATGGCCTAACGCGCTGTTTCGAGAGTATGATATGGTGCTCAGGGGATTAAGTCAGTACACATTTTAGGCACGGGCACCATTATTTCACTTGTGAAGTAGAAGATTAAGTGTCAAACCGTTCGGGAATTCATCCACCTTCTTTGAGAATCGAACAACAAAGTCAATAGCCTCATCTATTCTGTGATTCCAAGAGTCAAGCCAGGTATTCCAGGAGTAAATCCGCTGAAGAGTATTGGCCATAGGAACTTTATTTCACGGTATGATTGTTCATGTGGGGCGTCAAACCATTTGAGAACGTGACCAATTGGCACAACGTCTTACTCTTTACCTGATACCTTACTTTCCAAGAACATAACCGGCTGTATCAAGGGTATAACTTCGTGCTCAGCAAACAAATTCGGAGACATTTTAGCAGACGTACATCACATTTTCGTGTATAAATATCAAAATCCGGAGCCAAGCTGTAGAGAGCGGTACCACCTTCTGTGAGAGGCGAACGGCAAAGTTAATATCTTCACAAATCGTATGATTCGGAAAGACAAACCAGGTATTCCGTATGTAAATCCGGTGAACAGAATGGGAAATAGATACATGAATTCTCGCTTTGAATGTTAAAATACAGTGCCAAGCCATATTAGAGCGTTGCCGATTGGAATAGATTCAAACACATAACCGATGGCCTTACCTTCCGCGATCCTCACCGCCTTCATCGAAAGTGGATGTTCCTGTTCAGAGAAAGAAATAACTATTCATTTCCGTGGCGTGTGCCTTAACTTCATGTATGAACTAGAACATCGAGAACCAAACCGCTGGAGAACGATGCCACTTTCTATGAAAGTAGATCGGCTGTCAGTAGCTTCACCTATCCGGTGATTACGAGAGTCAAATCGGGTATTCCAGGAATATGTCCGCCGACGTTTATGCCTACTGATACCTTAAATCACGGTATGAATCCTAATGTAGAGAGTCCAACCGACGGAGCACATTACCAATGCGCATAAAGTCATTCCTTTTACCGAATACCATACCTTCACACAACCTAACCCGCCGCAGCTAGTGTCAAGCTTAATGTGAACGGAAACAAATTAGTAGAACTTTTAACGGATGAGCACCACATATTTGTGTATAAATATCAAAATTGATAGTCAAAGCGTTCGAGAACGTTACCACCTTCTTTTGAGCCGAACGGCTAAGTCAATAGTTTCACCTATCCCGTCATTCCTAGAGTCCATCCAGGTAGTCCGGCAGTAAATGCGCTGTACAGTATTGGCTATAGATACCTTAATTCTCGATTTGAATATTAAAATAGAGGTACGAAATAATATACATTTACTAACGAGCAGCTTAATTTCATGCATGGATTAGAAGATCGTGGGTCAAATCGTTCGAGGACGTTACCACCTTCTTTAGGAGTCGAACGCTTACGTCGATAGCTTCACACATCTCGTGATTCCGAGAGACGAGCCCGGAAAATCGAAAGTAAGCCAGCTGAAGAGAATTGGCGATTGACAGCTTAATATACGGTATAAATATTAAAGTAGAGCCCCAAACCGTTTGAGAACGATACAAATTGCTATAAAGTCAAACGCTTTACCGAGGTCCATACCCTCCGAAAGACTATCCCGTCGTATCGACAGTATAACTTCGTGTTCAGAGCAAGAAATTATTCTTCATTTCAGTGACGGGCATCTTTACATCATGTATAAATTAGAAGGTTGGTGGACAATCATTTCGGGAACTTTACCACCCTCATTTTGATTCGAAAGGGTAAGTCAATAGCTTCGCCTATCCTATAGCTCGGAGAGTAGAACCAGGTACTCCGGGACTTAGTCCACTGAAGAGTTTTGGCAATAGACTCCTTAATTCACGATTTGAATATTACTGTATAACGACTAACCGCTTGAGTACGTTTCCAGTTTGTATAAAGTAAATCAGTTTATTGATGACCTTACCGTCCAAAAGCACAACGCGCTGTATTGAGAGTGTAACAAGGTAGTCAGAGGAACAAATGAGTATACATTTTAGTGCCTGGCACCTTAATTAATGAATGAAATAGAAGATCGAGAATCAAACAGTTCGAGAACGCTACAACCGTCCTTGTGATTCGAATGGCTAAGTCAATAGCTTCACGCATCCTGCGATTCCGAGAGTCAAACCAGGAATACCGCGAGTTAACAAACTGTACACTATTGGCAATGGACACCTTAATAAGCGGTTTGAATATTAAAGTAGAGCGTCAAACCGTTTGAGAGCGTTAACTATTGGAATAAAGTCAAACGCTATACCGAAGGCCTTACCATCCAAGCACTTAACCTGCTGAAGCGAGTGTCATGCTTAGTGCTCACTGAGGCAAATTAGTAGGCATTTTTGCAGACGGAAACCTTATTTTTATGTATGAATAAAATAATCTTGGCTAAAAGCTTTCGAGACCGATCCCTCCTTTTTTACGGGCTGTACCGCTAAGTAAAAAGCCCCACCTATCCTGATATTTCGATAGTCAAACCAGGTATTCCGGGAGTCAATCCGATGAACAGAGTTGGCCATAGACACTTTACCTCGCGGTATGAAAATTGAAGTACAGGCTTCAACCGCTGGAGAACATTAGTTATTGCTAGAAGGTCAGCCTTTTTACCAACTACCTTACCTTCCGAGAACATATCACGCTGCACGGTCACACTTGATACTCCTGGAGTAAATGTGCTATACAGTAGTAGCAATAGACACACCAATTCATGGTTTGAATATAAAAGCAGGCCGTCAAGCAGTTGTGGAACATTACCTATTCGTGTAGGGTTAATCTTCTTACAGAGTGCCCTTCCCTCCGCAAACCTGACCTCCAGATTTGGGAGTACAACACCGTTTTCGTATGTAGGAACTAGTATACACNCATTAGGAAGATAGATGATCAAATCATCGGAAGATGTTACCACCTCTATTGAGAGTCGAACGGCTGAGTCAACAGCTTCACCTATCCTGTCGTTCCGAGAGTCATACCAGGTATTCCGAGTGTAAGTCTGCTGAAGAGTGTTGGCAATAGAGATTAGCAAATGGTATAAGTCATCCCTTTTACCGGATACCTTGCCTTCCATGAACTTAACTTCATGTTTGAAATAGAAGATCGAGGATCAAACCGTTTGAGAACGTTACCACCTTCCCTGGGAGATGAACTGCAACGTGAAATGCTTCACATATCCTACAATTCCGAGAGTCATGTCAGGTAATACGGGAGTAATACACTGATGAGTATTGGCAACTGACACCTTAATTCACGATTTGCATACTAAAGCAGAGCGACAAACCGCTAGAGATCATTTCCAATTGATATAAAGTCAAACCTTTTATAGGTGACGTTTCCGTTGTGACGCCAGCCAAAATCCAGCCATCGCATCACCGTGTGACGCCAGCCATAACCCAGCCTACGCATCACCGGAAACCGACCAGACAACAATCGTAACAAAATTATCCAAAATTTAACCATCACATTACCGGAAACCGCTCTGATATCAACCGTAGAAAAATTAGCCCAAACCAGTCAACACATGAGACGAACCGTCTACTCAACCAGAAAATGATAATATAAAATTTCTTCTAGAAAGTATCTCTTCCACCAAGGTTGATGAGCCGTCCCTGTATATCATAGTTTAATACTTGCCACGAATTTCCATGTAACACCGTCCGAAATCATAACGCGCTGTATCGAGAGTATTACATGGTGCTTAGTGGTACAAATGAGTATACATTTTAGTGTCGGGCATCTTAATTTCATGTATGAACAAGAGGCTCTGCGTCAATCCGATCGAATCCGATGCAACCTTCTTTGGGAGTAAAACGGCTATGTGAGTACCTACACCGATCCAGACATTCCGACAGTCAAACCAGGTACTCTGGGAGACTATCCACAGTGCAGTATTACCAATGGACACATTTATTCATGGTATGAATAGTAGAGGGTCAACGCCTTTTACAACGTTACCTAACGGTATATTGTCAAACATTTTATCGAAAGCCTTACCTGTGGAGAACCTATCCCTCTGTATCGAGTGTATTACTTCGTCTTCTGAGAACGAATGTGGTATCAATTTCAGGGACGGGCACCTTAACGGCTCTACACAAACTGGTAATGTTGACCGATGGTTTGACGGCCTGCTTTCATATTCGAACCGTGTATTAAGTTGTGTATTGCCAATACTGTTCAGCGGACGTACTCCTGGAATGCCTGGCTTTACTGTCGGAATCACAGGACAGGTGAAGCTATTGACTCATCCGTTCGACGCTCAAAGAAGGTGGTATCATTTTCTGACGGTTTGACTCTAGATTTGGTATTTAAACATGAAATTATGTTGCTCGGCACTAAAATTGACATTAATTTGCATCTTCGAACACGATGTTATACTCTCGATGCAACGGGTTATTTTTTCGGAGTGCAAGGTCTTCGGTAATTCCTATGAATTTATAGCAATTGGTAATGTTCTCAAACGGTTTGATGCTCTATATTTATTACTCAAACCGTGAATTAAGGTGCCTATTGCCAATATTGCTCAGCGCACTTACTCACGGAGTACCTAGTTTGACTCTCCGAATCAAAGCTTGAGCGATGATATTGACCTTGCTGTTCGACACTCAAAGATGGAGGTATCAATCTCGAACGGTTTAAACCACGATGATTATAGTTCATACCAGAAATTAAGGTGCCCGTAGCTAAAATGTATACTAGCTTGCTTCCCCGAATGCGAAGTTATACTCTCTATACAGCGGGTTAGCTGTACGGAAGATAAGGCCTTCGGGAAATGGTAGAATATTTACGAATACGAAACGTTCTACATCTCTTTGACTCTGTCCCTTATTATCCATAGCCTGAAATTGGGTGTCAAATGCCAATGATGCACAGCGGATTTACTCCAGGAATAACTTGTATGTTTCTCCGAATCGCAGGATAGGTGAGGCTATTGACGTAGCCGTTTGTCTCTCATAGAAGGTGGCAAGTTTCTCCAGAGGGTTAGCACACAAATTTCTATTTCATACATGAAGTTAAGGTGCTCGTTACTCAAATGAATATTAATTTCCTTCCGTGAACACGAACTTATGCTCTCGATGAAGCCGCTCATGTTCGATAAAGGGAAGGCCTTCCGTAAAACGTTCGACTTTATAACAATTGGTAACGTTAACAAACTGCATGACGGTCAATTTGAATATTCAAACCGTGAAATAAGGTATCTATTGCCAATGCTGTTCAGCAGATAGGCACCCGGAGTACCTGCTATGACTCTCGTAACCTCAGGATAGGTGAGGCTACTGACTTAGCCCATCCACTCTCTAAGAAGTTGGTATCATTCTCAAACGTTTTGAACCTGAATATTCCAATTCGTACATGAAAATAAGGCGCCCGTGACTAAAATGCATAGTAATTTCCTTCTGTGTATACGAAGTAATGCTCCCGATACAGGGGGTTTGCTGAACGGAAGGTAAGGACTTCGGTACAGAGTTTAACTCTATACGATTATGTAACATTCTACAACGGTCTGGCGCTCCAGTTTAATATTCAAACCGTGAATTAAGGCGTCTACTGCCAATACTCTACAGCTGATTTAGTCCCGGGATACCTGGCGTTACTCTCGGAATCCCAGGAGAGGAGAAGCTATTGACGTAGATGTTCGACACTAGAAGGAGGTGGAAACTTTCTCGGCCGATTTGACCATCGATCTTCAAATTATTACATTAAATTAAAGTTGCGGACACTAAAATCTATAGTAATTATTTTCTGTGAACACGAACATATACTCTCGACGAAGCCGGTGAATTCCGCGTAATGTAAGGCCTTCGTTAAAACGTTTGACTTTATACCAATTGGTAATGCTCTCGAACGGTTTGACGCACTACTGTAATATTCATGCCGTGAGTTATGGTGTCTGTTGCCAATACTGTTCAGTCGATTTAATTCCGGATCACATGTTTTGACTCTCGGTATCACAAGGTAGCTGACGCTATTGACTAATTGTTTCGGCCCACATAAAGTGTGGTAACGTTCTCGAGTGGTTCGATCCTCGATATTCTAATTCATGCATGAAATCTAGGTGCGAGTCACTGAAATGTTTAGTAATATGTTTCGCTAAACACGAAGTTATACTCTCGATTCGGCGGAAGCTAATGCCTTCGGTAAAAAGAGTGACTCTATACCAATTCGTAAGGATCAACAACGGTTTGACAATGCACCTTAATATTTATACCAGGAGGTATGGTGTATAACGTCAATGCTGTACTGAGGATTTTCTCCCGGAATAACTGCTTCGACTTTCGGGATCATGGTACAGGTGAAGCTGATGACTTAGCCGATCGACTCACAACGAAGGTGGAATCGCACTGTAACGGATTGACCCTCGATCTTCTAGTTAGTATATTATGTTATGGTGCCTGCCTCTAAATTTACACTAAGCTGCTTCTCTGAACACGACGTCACACCCTCTATACAGCGGGTTAACTTCTCGGAACCTAAGGTCTTCGGTAAAACGATTGACCCTATAAGAATTGGTATCGCTCTGCAACAGTTTAACGATTTACGCTAATATATACACCGTGAATTAAGGTGTGTACTGTCAATACTGGTCACCGGGTTTACTTCCGAATTACCTGGTTGGACTGTCGAAATCACGGGATAGGTGGAGCTATTGACTTTGCCGTTCGTCCCAGACAGATGGTGCTATCGTTCCAGATCGGTCTAAACCTCGGTCCTCTGATTCATAGATGAAATTATGATTGCCCTCACTAATATTTATTCTCCTTTGCTTCACTGACCTCGAACTTAATACTCTGGGTACAGAGGGTTAGCTTTTCGGATAGTAAGGCCTACGGTAAAAGGTTTGACTATATAGGAGTAGGGAACGTTCCACAAAGGATGGACTCTGTTCTATAATATATATACCATGAAATTGGGTGTCTAATGCCAATACTTCATACCTGGTTTGGACGCGGACTACATGCTTTGCGTCTCGGACTATCAGGATCGGAGAACATATTGACCTAGACGTTTGTCTCTCACAGAAGGTGGTAACATTATCGAACGGTGTTACTGTCGTTGTTCTAATTCACGAATGATATTAAGGTGCGCGACACAAAGATGTATATTCATTTGATCCTCTAAACACGTAGTGATACTTTCGATACAGCGGGTTAGGATCTCGAAAAGTAAGGCCCCGTGTGTAGAGTTCGAGTCTCGAGAAATAGGAATCCTTCTACAAAGCTTTGAGTCTGTACAATACCAGTGATACTGCCAATAATGTTGAGAGGATTTACTCCCGGAATACCTGGTTCGATTCACGGAATCGCAGGATAAGTGAAGCTATTGACGACTTGAACGGTTTGACCCTCGATCTTCTAATGGATACATAAATTATGGTGCCCGTCTCTATAATGCATAATAATATGTTCCTCTGAGCATGATGTTATGCCCTCGATACAGCAGGTTAGAAGCTCGGAGCGCAAGGTCTTCAGTAAAACTTTTGACTTTATACCAATTGGTAACGAACTCAAATTTAGTGATACTCCATTCTAATATTAAAACTGTGATTTAAGGTGTCTATTATCAATACTCATCAGCGGATTTACTCCCGGAACACCAGGCCTGTCTCTCGAAATGACATGATAGGGTCAGCTAATGATTTAGCCGTTTGACTCTCAAAGAAGGTGGTAACGTTCGATCACAAACTTATACCCACGATACAGCGGGTTATGTTCTCGGAAGGTACGGTATCCCGTAATGAGTATGAGTCTGTGAGAGACGCACGGCTACGTCCTCACCATCACCTATCCAGTCATTCGGAGAGTCAAACCAGGTATTCCAGGACTACATCCGCATGAAAGTCTTGCCAATAATCGCCATCATTCACGATTTGAATATTAAACTAGAGCATCAAGCCGCTTGTGATCTTTACCAATTGTTACAAAGTCAAACGTCTTACCGAAGGCAGTTGCATCCGCGAAACTTCCTAGCTTCATCGAGAGTATAACAAAGTGTCCAGATGATCGAGTTAGTAAACATTTTAGTAACCGAATCCATAATTTCATTATGAATATATAGATCGCGGGTCAATCCTTTCGCGGTCGATGCCACCTTGTGCGAGATACGAACGGCTAAGTCAATAGCTTCCCCTATCCTGCGATTCCGAGAGCCGAACCTGGAGTTCCGGGAGTAAATCCGCTGAACAGCATTGGCAACAGACAACCTCGTGCACGGCATAAATATTAAAGAATAGTATCAGACCATTGTAGTACGGTACCAATTGGCATATGGTCAAACATTTTACGGAAGGCACCACCTGCGGAGAACCTATCCCGCAGTATCGAGAGCATAAGTTCGTGAACAGGGAAACAAATTATTATCCTTTGTGGTGACGGTCACCTTAATTTCGTGAAATAGTTAGAAGATCGAGGATCGAACCGTTCAAGAACGTTACCACCCACTTTGAGAGTCCAACGGCTGAGTCAGTAGCTCCAACTGTCCTCGGATTCCAAAAGTAAATCCTGGCATGTCAGGAGTAAGTCCGCTGGACAGTATTGGCATTAGGCACCTTATATAACGGTATGAGTATTAAAGTAGAGCGTGACACCGTTTAAGACGGATACCATTAGGTATAAATCCAAACGCTTTATCAATTATCATACCTACCGAGAACCTAACCCGCTGCAGCGAGTGTGTTGCTTAGTGTAAAAGGAAACAGATAAGTATACATTGTAGTGGCTGGCACCTTAATTTCATGTCTCGATGGGCATATCGGTAAGCAAGCCATTCCAGGAGGTTACCACCTTATCTGAGAATGGCACACATAAGACAATAGCTTCACCTACACATCAGATTCCGAGAGAAACTCCAGGTATATCAGGATTAAATCTGCCGTATACTTTTGGCAATGGGCGCCTTAATTCGCGCTTTGAATATTAAACTAGAGCATGAGACCATTTGAGAACGTTACCAAATGGTATAAAGTCAAACGTTTTACTGAAGACCTTACCCTCCGTGAACCAACTCCACTGTCTCGACAGTATAAACTCGTGATCGGAGAAACAAATTAGTACGCATTTTAGTAACGGGCCCTTAATTTCGTTTTTCAGTTAGAAGATCTAGTGCCGAGCCATTGGAGTACGTTACCAACTTGCTTGAGTGTCGAACGGATGAGTCAATAGCTTCAGCTGTCCTACGATTCCGAGAGCAATACCAGGTACCTCAGGAGTACTGCTGAACAGTATTGGCAATGGATACCTTAATTCACAGTTTGTATACCAAAGTAGATCGTCAACTCGTATGAAAACGATACCTATTACTATAACGTCAAACGCCTTATCGGATACTTTAACTTCCGAGAACATAACTGATAGTATCGTGGGTATAACTTCATATTCACAGAAACAAATTAGTATTCATTCAAATACCTTGTCACCTTATCTTCGTGTATGGATTAGAAGATCGAGAGTCATACTGATGGAGAACGTTACCACATTCTGCGAGACTCAAAATGCCAAGTCAGTAGCTTCCGTAAACCTGTGCTTGCGAGAGTCAAACCAGATATTCAGGGTGTATATACACTGAAGAATAATGTCAACAGATTCCTTAATCCACTGTATTACAATTTAGGTACTGCGTCAAATCGCCGGAGAACGATATCAATTAAAACAAAGTAATTCTTCTTACCCAATACCTTACCACCCGAGAACCTATCCCGCTCAAGCGAGTGTCTAGCTTAGTGTTCACCGAAACAAATGCGTAGATATTTCCACAGACGGACACGTCTGTTTCATGTATCGATAGCAAAGTCGAGTGTCAGACTGTCCGAGATCGTTAGCATCTTTCTTGAGAGTCGTACTCATAAGTCAGTAGATTCACCAACCCTGTTATTCCGAGAGTGATGCCACGAATTCCGAGAGTCCATCCGCAGTATAGTATTGGCAGTTCACGCCATAACTTACGGTATAAATAGTAATATACAGATTCGAGCCATCGTAGAATGTTACCTACTGGTATAGGCTCAAACGTTTTATCGGATTGCTTACCCTCCGAGAACATTCACCACGGGAGCAAGTGTCTTGGTTAGTGTTGGAGGAAACAAATTGGTAGACACTGTAGCAGGTGAACACTTTAATTGCATGTACCAATAGGAAGATAGAGGGTCAAATAGTCCGAAAATGATACCACCTCATTTGGCAGTCGCATGGCTAAGACAATAGCTTCACCTTTCCTGCGATTCCAAGAGTCATTTCCGGTAATTCGAGAGTAATCCGCTGAAGAGTGCTGGCAATTGACACCTTAATTAACGATTTGAATACTAAAGCAGAGCGACAAACTGCTACAGATCATTTCCAATTGGTATAAAGTCAAATCTTTTGTAGGTGACCATTCCGTTGTGACGCCAGCCAAAATCCAGCCTACGCATAACCGGAAACCGTCCAGAAAATAACCGTAGCAACATTTGCCAAAAATCAGCCATAGCGTTACCGGAAACCGCTCAGATATCAACTGTAGCACAATCTGCCATAACAAGCCAACACATGACGAGAAACCGCCTACTCAACCAGAAAATGATAATATAAAATCCGAGCAGAAACGAATAAATCAGTTCCACGTTATACCTCAAACAGAACGTTTCTACATTCGTATACATATCCTGAAAGCCTACGTTAAATATTTAATTCTATTCAATATCTGCATCACACTTATATTACGGAATAGTTATTAATATATGGAACCTAGTTTCTTCTAGATAGGATCTCTTCCACCGAGGTTGATGAGCCGTCCCTGTATATTTTAATCCGTCCCTGTATAGTTTAATACTTGTCACGAATTTCTCCGGAACACCGTCCGAAAGCATAAACGGCTGTATCGACAGTATAACAAGGTGCTCAGAGGTACAATAGAGTATACATTTTAGTGTCGGCATCTTAATTTCATGTATGAACAAGAAGCTCGGAGTCAACCCGATCGAGTCTGATGCAACCTTCTGTGGGAGTGGAACGGCTAAGTGAGTACCTACACCTATCCTGCTATTCTGACAGTCAAACCAGGTACTCTGGGAGACCATCCGCAGTGCTGTATTACCAATGGACATTTTAATTCATGGAATGAATGGTAGAGCTTCAACGCTTTTTACAACGTTGCCTTTTGGTATATTAACAGACATTTTACCGAAGGCCTTATATTCGGAGAACCTAACCCGCAGTATCGAGTGTATAACTTCGTCTTCTGAGAACGAAATTGGTATCAATTTCAGTGACGGGCACCTTAACGGCTCTATACAAATTGGTAATGTTGACCGATGGTTTGACGGCCTGCTTTCATATTCGAACCGTGTATTAAGGTGCCCATTGCCAATACTGTTCAGTGGATTTACTCCAGAAATACCTGGTACGACTCTTAGAAACACAGGGTAGGTGAAGGGTGGTAACGTTTTCCAACTATACGGCCATCGATATTCTAATTCACACATGAAATTAAGGTGCCCGTTACTGAAATGAGTACCAATTTTTTTCTCTGATCGCGAAGATATACTCTCAAACTGCTGGTTAGCTTCTCCGGAGGTAAAGCCATCGGTAAAGTGTTTGACTTAGTACCTGTAATATGTAGTCTACAACGGTTTTACGGCCTGCTTTACAATTCATACCGTAAATTAATGAGTCTATTGCGAATACTCCTCAGCCCATTTACTCTCGGAATATCTGGTTTTCTCTCGGAATCATAGGATAGCTGGAGATGGTGACTTAGCCGCTTGAATACCAATGATGGTGGTGGCCCTCTCGAACGGATTGTCTTTCGAATTCTCTACTCATGCATGAAAATATTATGCCCGTCACTAAAATGTATACCAATTTCTTCCGGTGAACACGGTGTTATACTCTCGGTTCAGCTGCCAATGCCTTCTGGAGGCAAGGTTTTCAGTAAAACGTTTGACTTTATACCATTTGCTTGCTTTCATAAAAGGACAGACGCTCTACTTTAATATTCATACCGTGAATTCATGTGTTTGTTGCCAATACTGTACAGTGGATTCACTCCCGGAATAACTGATTCGATTATCGGAGTCACAGGATAGGCGAAGCCTTTAACATAAATGTTTCACTCCTAAAATAGGTAGGAACGACCTCGGACGATTTCACACTCGATTTTATAATTCATACATGGAATTAAGGTCTCCGTCTGCTGAAACGTTTAATAATTTGTTTCCCTGATCCCGAAGTTATACCTACGATACAGCGGGCTATGCTCTCGGAAAGTGAGGTATCCGGTAAGGAGTATGACGTTATACCGATAGGTAACGTTCTCCAGCGGTGCGTCTCTGTACTTTAATATTCATGCAGTGAGTTCAGGTGTTCATTGCAAATACTGTTCGGCACATTTATTCCTGGAACACCTGATTTGCATCTTGGAATGACAGGATACCTGCAGCCATTGACTTAGGTGTGCGACTTTCAAAGATAGTTGTAACATTCTAGAACCCTTTGACTCTCGATGTTGATATTTATACACAAACATGTGGGGTCCGCCCGCTAAAATGTCTACTAATTTGTTTCCCTTAATATTTAGCTGGACACTCGCTACAGCAGGATTGGATCTCTGAAGGTAAGGTATTCAAAAATGGAATGAGTTTACACGAACTGGTAATGTTCCCCGACAGTTTGACTACCAACATTAATATTGATACCGTGAAATAAGGTGACAATTGCCAATACTCTTCGGCAGATTTACTCCGGTATTACCTGATTTGACTCTCGGAATCACAGGATGGGTGTAACAATTGACTTCGCCGTTCCAATCTCGGGGGAAGTGGTAACGCTCTCGAAAGTTTTGACTCTGCACTTTTCTATTCATGCATGAATATACCGTGTCCGTCATCAAATCTTTCTACTCATATGTTCTTCTGAAGACTAAGCAGGGCAATTGCTACAGCGGGTTGGGTTCTCGGAAGGAAATGTATTGAGTAAAATTAATGGCATTGTACCAATTGGTAGTCTTCTCCTACGGCTTGACTCTCTACTTTAATATTAAATCCGTTAATTAAGGTGCCTAATGACATTACTGTTCAGCGGATTTAGGCCCGGAATACCTGGTTTGTCCCTCGGAATCATAAGATAGGTGAAGCTATTAAAAAGCGGTTCGATCTCCAACGAAAGTTGTCACTTTCTCGAACGGTTTGACCCTCGATCATCGATTTCATACCTGAAAGTATGGTGGACGTCAACCGAATATATACTAATTTGTTTTTCTGGACACAAAGTAATACTCACGATACAGCGGGATAGGTTAACCGAATGTAAGCCCTTCGATAAATAGTTAGAGTCCATACGAATATGTAGCGTTCTACAACGTTTTTGACTCTATAGTTTAATATTCATTCCGTGAATTTAGATGTCGATTGCTAACACTCTACAACGCATCGTCTCCCGGAATAGCTGGTTTGATTCTCGGAATTATGGGATAGGTGAAGCTATAGGCTTAGCTTTCGACCACCAAACGTAACGTTCTCAAACGATTTGACACCCGAACTTCTGTTTTATACATGACGTTAAGGTGACCATCACTAAAATGTACACAAATGTGCTTCAGTGAGCATGAATTTATGCACTTGCTAAAGATGGTGCTGTTTCTCGGATGGGAAGATCCTCTGTGTAAGTTTCGACTCCACAGCAGGTGACAACGTTCTCAAACGGTTTGACGCTCGATCTACTAATTCATACATGAAATTAAGGCACAGGTCACAGAAGTGTAGACTAATTTCATTCTCTGAACACGAAGCAATACTCACGAAACGGAGGGATAGCTTCCGTGAAGGTAAGGCCACACGTAAAGTGTACGACTTTATACCAATTGGCAATGCTATCAAACGGCTTGACGCTCGACTTTAGTATTCAAACCGTGAATGAATGCGTCTATTGGCAATACTCATCGGTGGATGTACTCCAGGAATACCTGGTTTGACTCGCCGAATCACTGGATAGGTGAAGCTGCTGACTTAGCCGTTCATCTGTAACAGAGGGTGGTAAGGTCCTCGTGCGGTTTGACACTTTATCGTCTAATTCATGCATGAAGTTGCGGAGCCTGTCACTGAAATGAAGGCTAATTTCTTCGTCTGAACACGAAGATGTACTCTCGATTTAGCGGGTTAGTTTCTCGGAGGGTAAGGTATTCGGTAATACGTTTGACTTTATAGCAATTGGTAACGTTCTCAAACGGTTTGACGCACTATTTTATTATTCAAACCGTGAATTAAGGTTTCCATTGCTAAATCTGATCAACGGATTTGCTTCCGGAATACCTTTCCTGACTCTCGGAATCGAATAATAGGTGAAGCTATTGACCTAGGTGAGCGACACTTAATGATGGTGGTAATGATTTCGTACTGTATAACAATCGATCTACTTATTCATGCATGTAATTCGGGTGCCTGCCACTAAAGTGTATACTAATTTGCTTCTCTGAACACGCAGTTATACTCTTCATACACCGGGATATGTTCTCGGAAGGTAAGGCCATCGGTAAGAACTTTGATCCTATACCAGTAGGTAGTATTCTACAATGCTTCGCCTCAGTGCTTTAATATTGTGACGGTGAATTAACGTGCCTATTGCGAATAATGTAATGGGGATTTACTTCCGGAATACTTGGTTTCACTATTGGTATCACAGGGAAGGTGAAGCTTTTGACATAGCCGTTCGGCTCCCAAAGAAGATGATTTCGATCTTGGACGGTTTGACAATCGATCTTCTATCTCATATGTGAAAATATGGTGTGCATCTGCTATAACGTCTACTAATTGGTTTCTGTGAGCAGTAAGCAGGACGCACACCGCAACGGGTTAGGTTCTGGGAAGATAATGTGTTCGGTAAAACGAATGACTCTATACCAATTGGTAATGATCCCCGAGGGATTGACCTTCCACTTTAATATTGAGACGGTGAATTGTGGTGTCTATTGCCAATTCTGTACAGCGTCCTTACTCCCGGAATATCCGCTTCACTATCGAAATCACAGGACGTGTGAAGGGATTGACTTCACTGTAAGACGATCTAGGAAGGTAGTAACTTTCTCGTACGGTTCGATTAGCGATCTTCTAATTAATACACGAAATTATGTTGCCCAGAACCAAATTGTATAATGAAGCGTTTCTCTGTACGCTAAGTTATACTCTCAATACACCGGGTTAGGTTCTCGGATGATAAGGTCATCGGTAAGAAGTTTGATCCTATACCAGTAGGTAGTATTCTGGAATGCTTTGCCTCAGTACTTTGATATTGAGACGGTGAATTAAGCTGTCCATTGCTAATATTGTACTGGGGATGTACTTCCGGAATACTTGGTTTCATTCTTGGAATCACGGGATAGGTGAAGCTTTTGACTCAACCGTTCGGATCACAAAGAAGATGGGTACGATCTCGAATGATTTGACAATCGATCGTCTAATTCATATATAAAAATATTTTGTACATCTGTTATAATGTCTACTAATTGCTTTCTATGTGCAGTAAGCATGACACTCATTACAACGTGTTAGGTTCGCGGATGGTAATGCCTTCGGTAAAACGTTTCACTTTATACCCATTGGTAATGATCTCAAACGGCCTGACGCTCTACATTGATACTCATACAGTGAATTAAGGTGTCTGTTGCCAACTCTGTTTGGCGGATTCATTCCCGGAGTACCTGGCTTGGCACTAACAGTTACTGGATAGGTGAGGCTACTGACTTAGCTGTTCGCATCCCAAGGACGGAGGTCACGGTCTCCAACGGTTTCACAATCGATATTCCAATTCATACGTGAAGCTAACGTGCCCGTCATTGAAATGAAAGCTAATGTCTCTCTCATCACGAACTTATACTCCCTATGAAGACATTGATGTTCGCGGATGGTGAGGGCTTCGGTAAAGCGTTTGACTTTATAGCAATTGGTATCGTTCTCAAACGGATTGACGCTCTATTTCATTATTCGAACCGTGAAATATGATGTATGATGCCAATACTGCGCAACCGATTTACTCCCGGAATACCTGGCTTGACCCTTGGAATCACATGATAGGTGAAGCTATTGACTTAGCAGTTCGTATCTCACAGACGGTGGCAACGTTCTCGATCGGATTGGCCCACAAACTTCTAATTCGTACATGATGTCAAAGTGCCAGTAACTGAAATGAATAATAATTTCTTTCTGTGAACACGAACTTATACTATCTATGAAGCCTCTGATTATCGCGGAAGGTGATCCTTCTCTAAAACGTTTAACTCTATAGCTATTGGTACCTTTCTCGAACAGATTGACGCGCTGTTTTAATGTTCATATCGTGAGTAAATGAGACTATTTCCAATACTGTTCAGCGAATTTACTTCCGGAATATCTGGTTTCATTCTCAGAATTACAGGATATACGCGCCTGTTCACTTAGCCATTCGTCTTTAAAAGATGGTAGTAACGGTCTCGAACGATTTGACACTCGATATTCCATTTCATACGTGAAATTAAAGTCCCCGTTACCGAAACGTATATAATCGTGTTTCACTGAACACAAAGACATAGTCTCGATACGGCGTGTTAGCTTCTCGGAAGGTAATGCTTTCAGTGAAAGGTTTTCCTGTATACAAATGAGTAGTGTTCTACAAAAGTTAACGGTCTGCGTTAACATTCAAACTGTCAATTATGGTGTCTATTGGCAATTCTGTTTAACGAGTTTACCCCAGGAATACCTAGCTTGATTCTTAGAATGACAAGATCGATGTAGCTATTCACCTAGGCCTTCGATTCTCAAAGATGGTGGTATCGTTTTCTAACGGTATGACTCTACATTTTGCTACTTATACATGAAAATGCGGTGCCCGTCTGCAATCATGTCTGCTAATTTGATTCCGTGACATTAAGCACGCCACTCGCTACACTGAGTTCGGTTCTCGGAATGTAAAGTATTCGGTAAAAAGAATGACTTTATAAGAATAAAAAACGTTCGCAAACAATTTGACTCTCTTCTTCAATATTTAATCCGTGAATTAAGGTGTCTAACGCATAAACTGTACCGCGGATTTACACCCAGCATACCGGGCTTGACATTCCGAATCACCGGGTAGGTGTCGCTATCGATATAGGCGACCGATCCTCAAAGAAGGTGGAACCGTTATCGCATGGTTTGAGCCTCGATTTTTATATTTCCTTGATGAAATTAACGTGCCCGCATAGAAATTGTGTACTCATTTGCTTCTCTGAGCAGGAAGTTATACCCTCCATAGTGCGGGATTGGTTTTCGGAATGTATGACCTTCTGTAAGATGATAACTCTGTCGGAATAGGTAACGTTCTGCAGCGGTTTGACATTGTACTATAATATTCATACCCCTTATTAGGGTGTCTGATGCCAAAACTGTACAGGGGATTGACTCCTGGTATGCATAGTGTGACTCTCGGAAGGATATGTCAAGCTATTGACATAGCTGTATGAATCACTAGGCTGGTGGTAGCGCTCTCGAACGGTTTGTCCTTCTGCCTTCTTATTCATACATGAAATTAAGTTTCCCTGGCAAAATTGGGAATACGTTTTCTTCGCTGAACACGAAGTTATACTCGCAGTACAGCGGGTTTGGTTCTCGGATGGTAATCTTTTCGGTAACAAAAATACTTTATTCGAATATGAAATGATCTCCGACGGTTTTAATTCCTACATTAATATTCACACCGTCAATTAAGGTGTCCATTGCCAATAGTGTACAGAGGATTGATCCTAGGACTACCAGGTTTGACTGACGGTATAACATGTTTGGTGAAGCCACTGACTTAGCCGTGCAACTCTCAAGAAAGGTGAACATGTAGTTAAAGTGCCAGTCACTGAAATGAATACTAATTTCTTTCTGTGATAACGAACCTATACTCTCTATGAAGCCGCTGAGGTTCGCGAAAGGTGAGGCCTTCGCTAAAGCTTCTAATATTATAGCAATTGGTGCCTTTCTCATATGGTTTGACGCTCCATTTTAATTTTCATAGCGTGAATAAATATATCTATTGCCAATACTGATCAGGGGATTTACTTCCGGAATACCTGGTTTCATTCTCGAAATCGCAGGATATGTGCGTCTATTCACTTGGCCGTTCGTCTCCAATAGATGGTGGTAACGTTCTCAAACGGTTTGACACGCGATCTTCTAAAGCATAGATGAAACTAAGGTGCCCATCACTCATACATATTCATTTGTTTCCATTATCACGAAGTTATACTCTCGATACAGCGGGTTAGATTCTCGAAGGTAAGGCATTTGGATAGAAGGAATTAATTTACATAAATTACTTACTCTCCCAAATGGCTAGGCGCAATATTTTAATATTCAAACCATGACATAAGGTGATTGGTGCCAATCCTTTCCAGCGGACTTACTCCCGGAATACTTGGCTTGTCTCTCGGAGTCACAGGATGCATGGAGGTACTGAATTAGCTTTGTGATTCCAAAACAGGTGGTAACTTTCACAAACTGTATGATCCCTCGATCTTATTATTCATACATGAAATTAACGTGCCCATCACTATAATCTAAACGAATTTGTTCCTCTGAACACTATGTTATACTCTCGATACAGCGGTTTAGGCTGCTCGTAAGGTATGGCCGTCGGTGGAAAGATTGTCTTTTTCAAATGGTTTACGAGCTACATCGGTGCGACACTGAACCTTAATATTCGTATCGTGAATTAATGTGTCTATTGCCAATACCGTTCAGCGGATTTATTCACGGAATTCCTGGTTTCACACTCGGAATCGCAGGATGGGTGAAACTACTGAGTTAGCCATTTGTCCCTTACAGGAGGTGTCAACGGATTCTAGCGGATTGACACTCGATTTTCTAATTCAGACATGAAGTTATGGTTCCCGTCCCTAAAATGCATGCTAATCTACTTCTCTGCGCATGAACTTACGCAGTCAATACCGCTAGAGGGCTTCTCGGAGGGTAAGGCATTCTGTAACATGTTTAACCCTAAACGAATCGGTAACGTTCTACGACAGTTTATCCGCGAGTTATAATATTCAAACCGTGGATTAAGTTGTCTATTGGCAATGCGCTTCAGCTGATTTACTCCAGCAGTACCTGGTTTGACTCTCGAAATAACAGGATCGGTGAAGTTATTGACTTAGACGTTCCACATTATAAGAAGCTGGAAATGTTCTCGACTAGTTTGACCCTCGATTTTCTAATTCGTACTTGAAGTTAAGGTGCTCGGCACTGAAATGAATACTTTATTTTTCCCTGTGGACACGATCTTATATTCTGTATGAAGCCGGTGTTTTCCGCGGAAAATAAGGCCATTGGTAACACGTTAGTCTTTACAGCAATTGGGAATGCTCTCATGATGATTGACGCTCTACTGTAATATTCAAACCAAGAACTATTGTGTCTATCTCAAAAACTGATCAGCGGACACTCTCCCGGAATACCTGGTTTGACTCACGGAATGACGGTATAGGTGGAGCAACTGACTTATCCGATAGACTCTTAAACGAGGCCGTAACGTTCACGAACGGTTCGATCCCCGACCTCCTAATTCGTAGATGACATTAAGGTAGCCGGCACTAAAGTTTACACTAATTTCCTTCATGGAATACGATGTTATACCCTCGATACGGCGGGATATCTTCTCGGATGGATAGGCGAACGGTTAGTATTTTGATACAATTCCAATAAGAAACGTGTAGAATGGTATGACTGCGTACTTTAATATTTATACCGCGAAATAGGGTGCATAATGCCCATACTGAGCAGCACATTTATTCGCGGAATACCTGATATGACTACCGGATTCATAGGACAGCCGAAGCTATTGGCCTAGCCGTTCGATTCTCACAGAAGGCAGTAACGTTGTCGAAAGCTTTGACCCCCGACCTTTCAATTCACGCTTGAAATTATGGTGCTCGTCACTAAAGTGCATACTAGTTCGCACCGCTGGACACGCTGTTATACCCTCGATACAGCAGGTTAGGTCCTCGGAAGGCAAGATCTTCGATAAAACTTTTGACTTAACACAATTTTGTATCGTTGTCGAACCGTTAATCTCCCTTCTTTTATATTCATACCACGAAATATGGTGCCTATTTCCAACACTTTTTAGTGGATTATTCCCGGCAAAGCTGGTCTGACTCTCGAAATCGCAGGATAGGTGAAGCTGTTGACTTATGCGTTCGGTGAAGAAAGAGGTAGGTATCGTTCTGGGGCGGTCTGACCCTCGATAATCCAATTCATATATGAAATTAAGGTGACCATCTGCTAAAGTGTCTACTAATATGTTTCATTGAACATTGTGCATGACACTTGCTGCAGTGGGATATGTTCTCGGAGGGTAGGGATTTGGGTAAAATGATTGACCCTATACCAGTAGGTAACATTCTACGTTGGTTGGAATTTGTATATTACCAATTAGGCAGTATGTTTAGGTGTCTATTGCCAATACTATACAGCGGACAGACTCTCGGAATTCTTGGTCAGCCGCTCGAAATAACAGGGTTGGTGAAGCTATTGACTTTGTGCGACCCTCAAAGAAGATGATAAAGTTCTCGCACGGTTTGCTCTCGATATTCCACTATATGCATGAAAATAATGTGCCCGTCTACTAAAATGTCTGCTGACTTGATCACGTGAAAACTAAGGAACACAATTGCTGCACCGGGTTGAGGTCTAGGAAGGTAATGTATTCTGTAAAAATAATGCCTTCATACCAATTGGTAATGTTCACCGACGGTGGGACTCTCGACCATAATATCAATGCCGTGACGTAAGGTGTCTGTTGCCAATATTTTTCTGTGTATTTAATCCCGGTATACCTTGTGCGACTCTCGGAATCGTAGGATATATGAAGCTATTGACATAGCCGTTTGACAATCAAGGTAGGAGGTATCATTCTCAAACTGTTTGACACTCGACCTGCTAGTGCAAACAAGAGATTGAGGTGCTCGTCACTAATATCTATACTAATTGGCGTCTCTGAACGCTATGTATTACTCTCGATACAGCGGGATGCGTTCCCGTATGGTAACGCATTCTGTAAAAGGAATGGCTCTATACCAATTGGAACTGTTTTCCGACGATTTGACTCCATACATTAATGCTCATGCCGAGAACATAGGAGTCGATTGCGAATGCTGTACAGAGGATTTACTCCTAGAATGCCTGCTTAGGCTCTCGGCATCCCAGGCTAGGTGAAGGTATTGACTTAGCCGGTCTACTCATAAAGAAGGTGGCCACGATCCCGAAACGTTTGACACACGACCCTCTAATTCATACATGAATTTAAGTTTCCCGCCACTAAAATGGATACTAATTGGCTTCTCTGATGACGAACTTATATACTCAGCATACGGCGGGTTAGCTTCTCGGAAGGTAAAGCCATCGCTGTAATGTTTGACTCTACACCAAAAGGTAAAGGTATACAAGTGATTGGCGCTCGACGTTAATATTCATACCGTGAACTAAGGAGTCCGTTGCCAATAGTGTACAGCCGTTTGAGTACCGGAATACCTTTTTTGACCTTCGAAATAACTGGATAGGTGAAGCTATTGATTTAGCCGGTTGAACCTCAAAGATGATGGTAGCGCTTTCGAACATTTTTACTCTCGAATTTTTTATTCGTGCATGAAAGTATGGTGTCCGTCACTTAAATGTACAGTAATTCGCTTCTTGAAACACGAAGTTGTAATCTCGATATAACGGGTTATGTTCTCGGACGGTAAGGCTGTCCGTATGAAGATTGACCATATACGACTTTGCAATGTTCACAGACAGTTGGACTCTCTCCGTAATATTCATACCGTGATATAACGTGTCTAATGCCAATACCGTACAATGGGTTTAGTGACACGTTACCAGCTCTTGGAAACCCTGGATAGGTGAAGCCATTGACTTTGCCTTTCGACTCTCAAAGAGGCTGGTAATGATCGCGAACGGTTTGCCCTCGGTGTTCTAACTCATTCATAAAATTAAGACGCCCGACGCTAAATTTTATACTAATTTGTTTCCCTCAACACGAATATATACCCTCGTTAATGCTGGATAGATCCTCGGAAGGTAAGCACTCCGATAAAAAGTTTAATACTATGCCAATAGGTAACGCTCAACAACGGTTTGACGCCCTACCTTAATATTCATAGTGTGAAATAAGGTGCGTATCGCCAATGTTCAGCAGCATATTTACTCCTGAAATACCTGGTTTGAATCTCCGAATAACTAGATAAATGAAGCTATTGATTTAAGCATTCAAATCTTAAAGAGGGTACTATCGTTTTCAAACGGTTTGATGCTATGTTTTAATACGCTAACCTTGAATTAAGGTGTGTACCGCGCATTTACTTCCAGAATACCTGGTTCGACTGTCTGAATCGCAGGATTGGTGAAGTTATTAACTTAGCTATTCGCCTCTCACAGAAGGTGGCAACGTTCTCGAGATGCTGGATCCTCGATCTTTTAATTCGTACATGAAGTTAAGGTGCCCGTCACTGAAATGTCTACGCATATGTTTCCATGAAAACTAAGCACGGCAGACTCTACAAAGTGTTGGTCTACTCGGGAGGTACTGCCTTCGGCAAGACGTTTGATCCTATACGAATAGGTAACGATCTACAATGGATAGACGCTCTACGTGAATATTCGAATTGTGAATTAAGGCGTCAATTGCCAATACTGTTCAGCGGATTTACTCCAGGCATACAAGGCCTGAGTCTCGGAATCACAACAATAGTCGAAGTTATTAACTCTGTCGTTCGAGTCCCATGGAAGGTGGTCACCTTCCGCAATGATTTGACGCTCTATATTCCATTTCATACATGAAATTTAGGTGCCCGTCTTTAAAATGTCTACGCATATGTTTCCGTGAAAACAAAGCACGGCACACTCTAAAAAGTGTTGGACTACTCGGTGGGTACTGCCTTCGGCAAGACGTTTGATTGTATGCGAATAGGTGACGTTCTACAATGGATAGACTCTCTACGTTAATATTCGAATTGTGAATTAAGACGTCAATTGCTAATACTGTACTGGGGATTTACATACGGAATACTTGGATTCATTCTTGGAATCGCAGGATAGGTGAAGCTATTGACTCAACCGATCGGCTCCCAAAGAAGATGGGTCCGATCTCGAACGATTTGACAATCGATCTTCTAATTCACATATGAAAATAATGTATGCATCTGTTATAATGACTACTAATTGGTTTCTATGAAAAGTTAGCATAACACTTACTACAACGGGTTAGGCTCGCGGAAGGTAAGGTCTTCGGTAAATCCTTTGGTTTTGCAGCAATTGGTTGCGGTCTCAAATGGAATGACGATCTACTTTAATATAAAAACCGTGACTTAAGAGGTCCAATTGCCAATTCTGTTCAGTGGATTTACTCCCGGAATACCCTGTTTTACCCTCGGAATCGAAGGATGGGTGGAACTATTGACTCAGCCGTTCGAGTCTCAAAGTAGGTCGTAACGGTCTCGAGAGGTTTGACCCTCAAGCTTCTATCTCATACAGGAAGTTAAGGTGTCCGTTACTGAAATGACTATCAAATTAATTCTCTGATTACGATGTTATACTCTCGATACGACGAGCTAGCTTCTCCGAAGGGAAGGCTGTCAGCAAAATGTTTGACTCTATACCAATAACTAACGTTCTACAACGGTTTGACGTTCCGCTTTACTATTCAAATCGTGATTTAAGGTATCTATTGGCAACACCGTACAGCGGATTTACTCCAGGAATACCAGGTTTAGCCCAAGAAATCACAGGAAGAGTGAAGCTATTGACTTAGCCGTTCGGTATTGGAAGGAGGAAGTATCGTTCTCAAACGGTTTGACACTCGATCTTCTGTTTCATACATGAAATTCAGTTGACCGTCACGAAAATGTATGCTAATTTGTTCCTTTCAACACACAGCTATAATCTCAATACAGCGGGCTAGGTTTTCGGAAGGGAAGGTCTTCGGTGAAACATTTGACTCTGTAGCAAATGGTATCGTTCGCCAACTGTTCAGCCCTCGATCTTCTAATTGGTACATGAAGTTTTGGTTCCAGTACACTGAAATGAATACTAATTTCTTTCCCTCAACATGTAGTTAAACTCTCGACACAGCGTGTTAGTTTTTCAGAGGGTATGGTGTTCTGCAAGAAGTTTAACCTTACAAGAATAGGTAATGTTCTACAACGGCTTGACCGCCTGCTGTATTATTCAAACCGTGAATTATGGTGTCTATTGACAAACTGTTAAGTGTACTTCTTCTCGGAATACCTGGTCTGCCTCTCGGAATCACAGGATATGCGAAGGTATTGACATAGCCGTTCGTCCCTTACAGAAGGTGGTAACATTTTCGAACCGTTTGGCACTCAATCTTCTAATGCATACATGAACTTAACGTGACGTTACTAAAATGATTACTATTATATTTCCATAAACATGTAGATACTCTCTCGATACGGCGGGCTAGATTCTCGGTCGGTAAGGTATTCGGTGAAACGGTTGAATTTAAAGCAATTAGTAACGTCCTCGCACGGTGTATCGCTCTATTTTAATGTTCACACCGCGAACTAAGGTGTCTATTGCCAATAATCGTAAGCGGATTTACTCTCGGATTACCTGGTTCGACTCTCGGAATCACAGGATAGGTGGAATTGCTGACTTATCCGTTCGACTATCAAAGAGGGTGGTAACGTTCTGGAATGATTTGACCATCGAGCTTCTAAATCATACATGAAGTTACCGCACCCGTCACTGAAATGAATACTAACTTCTTTCTATGTACACGAAGTTTTACTCTCTATACAGCTGGTTAGGCCTTTGGGAAGGTAAGGGCGTCGGTTAAAAGTTTGTCTTCATACAAATTCTTTATGTTATACATGGTTTGACGCCGTACTTCAATATTTAGACCGTGAATAAAGGTGCCTCCTGCCCAATTCCTTTCAGCGTGTTCACATCCGGAAGTCCTGGTCTGAATCTAGGAGTCACAGGACGCGTCGAGCTGTTGACTTAGCTGTGCGGTTCACAAGGAAACTGGTAACGTTCGCGAAAGGTTTGACTCTCAATCTGCTTATTCATTCAGAACATTAAGTTGTCCTATCTGCTACAATGACCACTAATACGTTTAGGTGAACATAAAGTTAGTCTCTCGCTACAGTGGGTTTCATTCTCGAAAGGCATGGTTTTCGGCATAAAAGTTTGACTTTATTCCATGTTGTATCATTCTCCATCGGCTTGCATCTCGACTGTATTATCCATACCGAGGAATAAAGTGTCTATTGCCAATAATTTTGAGCGGATTTACTCCTAGAACGCCTAGTTTCACGATCAGAATCACAGAGTAGGTGAAGGTATTTGTTTAGCCGTTCATCCCAGAGCGAAGCTGGTCACGTTCCCGTTCCGTTTGACACTCGACCTTCTATTTCATACAGGAAGTTATGGATCCCATACACTGAAATGAATACTAATTCCATTCTGTGGACACGAAGTTATACCATCGATGGTGCCGGTGATGATCGAGAATGTTAAGGCCATCGGAGAAACGTTTGACTGTATGCAAATTGGTAACGGTCACAAATGGAGTGACGCTCTAGTTTAATATTCAAACCGTGAATTATGGTGTGTATTTCCAATACTGTTCAGCGGATTTATTCCCAGAATACCTGGTTTGACTCATAGAATCGCAGGATATGTGAAGCCATTCACTCAGTCGTTTGTCTCTCACAGAAGATGGCAACGTTCTCCAGCAGTTTGGACATCAATGTTCCAATTCATACATGAAGTTAAGGTGCTCGACACTCAAATTGATCCCAACTTACTTCTCTACACAAGAAGTTATACACTCGATACAGCGGGTTATGTTCACGGAAGGTAGGGCCTTCGGTAAAAGGTCGACTGTGTAGCAATAGGTAACGTCGAGCAATAGTTTGACGCTGGTATTTAATAATTATAATCGTGATAAAGCGTGTGTAATTCGAATGCAGTACTGCGGGTTTAGTAGCGGCATGCCTGGTTTGACTCTCGGATTGATGGATACGTGAAGTCAATGACTTAGCCGTTCGTCTCTCACAGAAGGTGGTACCGTCCACAAACGGTTTGACGCTCCACCTTCTAATACATACACGTAGTTAAGGTGCCCGTCATTGAAATGAATACTAATTTCTTTCTCTCAACACGGAGTTATCCTCTGATACAGCGGGTTAGTTTATCAGAGGGTGAGGTCTTCGGTAAAGCGTTCGACTTTATAACAATTGGTAACATTCTCAAACGGTGTTTCGCTCTGTTATAATATTCAAACCATGGATTAAGGTGTCTCTAGCGAAAGCTGTTGAGCGGATTTATTCCCGGAATAAGTGGTTTGTCTAGGAATCTCAGGATAGGTGAAGCTACACACTTAGCCGTTCACCTTTCAGTGAAGGTGGCAACGTTCTCAAGCGGATCGATCCTCCATCTTCAAATTCAAATATGATATTAATGTGCCCGTCATTAGAACGTATAGAATATCTCCCTCCTGGACACGATGTTACACTCTCGATCGAGAGGGTTAGATCATCGGAGGGTAAAGTCTTCGGTTAATCGTTTGACTTAATAATAATTGGAAACACTCTCAAACGGTTTGCCGCTCTACCTTAATACTCATTCCGTGTGTTAGGGTGCCTGTTTCTAACACAATTTAGAGGATTTATTCCCGGAATACCTTGTTTGACTAGCGGAATCCCAGGATAGGTAAATCTATTAATATAACAGTGCGATTCTCTAAGAAGATGGTATCATTCTGGAACGGTTTGACACTCGATCTTCCAACTCATACATGAAATTACTGTGCCCGTCATTAAAATGTAAACTAGTATGTTTCTCTGATCCCGAAGTCATACTTTCGATACGGCGGGATAGCTTCTCGTATGGTAAGGCTTTCGATAAAGCGTTTGTCTCAATACCAATGCATAGCGTTCTGCAACGGTGTTGCTCTCTACTTTAATATTCAAACCGTGAGGTAAGCTTTTGAGTTAGCAGTGCGACTCTCAGAAAGGTGGTAACGCTCTCGAACGACTTGACTCCCGATCTTCTTATCCTTACATCAAATTAAAATGTCCGATTTCTAAATTCTCTACCAGCTTGATTCCATTAGCACTAAGCAGGACACTCGCTGCTGCTGGTTTGGTTCCTTGAATGTAAGGTTTTCGATAATAGAATTCCTTTATACCAAATCGTAATGTTCTCAGAGGGTTTGTCTCTCAGCATTAATATTTATGCTGTAAACTAACCTTCATTCTGTCAGTACTGCAATATGCATTGACTCCCGGACTCGCAATCACCGGATAGATGAAGCCATGGACTCAGCTGTGTGACGCTGAATATAGGTGGTAACGTTCTGGGACAGGCTGCCCCTCGATCTTGTAATTCATACATGAAATTATGGGTCCCGTCACTAGTATGAATACTAATTTCTTTCACTGAACACTAAGCAACATACTTCCTGCAGTCGGTTATGTTCGCGGAAGGCAAGGCAATCTGTAGAAGCGATGACTCCATACCACCCAGTAATGTTCGTCGACGATTTGACTCGCTACCTTAGTATTCATAGCGTGAATTAAGGTCTGTACAACCAATACTGCTACGCAGATTAATTTCTGGAATACCAAGTTTGATTCTACGGAATCAAAGGATAGGTGAAGCTATTGACTTAGCCGTGCGTCTCTCGCACAAGGTGGCAACATCCACGAACAGATTGACCCTCGATTTGTATATTCATAATGAAATTGTGGTTTCGGTTACGAAAATGTTTACTAATTTGGTCATCTGTATACTTTGTTGTACTCTCGATGAAGCCTGTGAGTTTCGCGGATGATACAGACTTCGGTAAGACGTATGACTTTATCACAATTGGTAACGTCCACAAACGGTTTGTTGCCCTACTTTAATATTCAAACCGTCAATGATGGGGTCTATTGGCAAGACTCTCGAGCGGATGAACTCCAGGCATATTTGGTTTGACTCTCCGTATGACTGGATAGCTGAAGGTGTTGACTTAGCCGTGCATGTCTCACAGACTCATATTCATTACCGGATACCGTACCTTCCGAGAACATAACCCGCTATATCGTGGGTATAAGTTTGTGTTGAGAGAAACAAATCAGTAGAAATTTTAGCATATGCACACTTTAATTTCATGTATTAATAGGAAGATCGATGGTCAAACCGTCCGAGAATGTTACCATCTTCTTTGAGCGTCGAACGGCTAAATCAGTAGCTTGATCTATCCTGTGATTCCGAGAGTCAGGCCTGGTGTTCCGGGAGTAAATCCGCTGATGACTATTGGTAATAGACACCTTAATTCTCGGTTTGAAAATTAAAGTAGATCGTCTCACCATTTGGGAACGTTACCAATTGGTATAAGGTCAAATGTTTTAATGAAGTCCTTAACCCACGGACTTCTTACCGAAAACATTCCCTCCGATAAGGAACATCCTCTGTAGCCGGATTATAAATTCGTGTTCAGTGAACCAATTGGTATACATTATAG
>NIJG01000684.1:41474-68517 GCA_002201625.1 Euglossa dilemma | reverse complement strand
ACACGACTGTAGTGATCTTGTAGTTGCGTTCGGTGCATCGAAGCCACACCATTGTATGGTCTTTTTTAATAATTTTAACCTTAATATTGGACCGTATGCATTCTCTCTTAATCATTATATTTACTTTCGTACACTGTTATTTACTTGTTATGGCATGTTCGATTTCGTCAAAGTAATAAATTTTCAGTTTAAGGGATTTTAATTCTTAGTAAATGTGTCGTCGGTATTACATGAGTATACGTTTGTGACATTGTTTTGTTAAACATATTGTTATTTTATATGCATTTCTCTATACACACCTACGCTTCCGGAGCGACATGATAGGATTTGTCTGGCAGTTGCTATCGGCATATCGGAGCGGCACTACTGGATGGTGTTTGTTAATTTCCTTAATATTGATACTGTACGGTAAGCCATATTCCCCAGTTTTTTATTTTTATTTTTAGTTTCATTTATTTTATATATACTGTAATCTACGGCTAAGATATTTTGGATTTTCCTCAAAATTTATAATTTTTAAGATAAATAATTGTACTCCTTAGGAAGATTGCCTTTGAGTTAGTAGTGTTTACGTTTTTGTCATTATTTTGTTAAATTCTTGGTCAGTTCGTATGATTGATAGTATGCGTACATACATTGACGGAGCAACACGGCTAGGTAGGTCTGGCTGTAGCGTTCGGCATATAGGAGCGACACTTTGCTGATTTCATTAACCTTAATATTGTACGGTTCATATTTTTTCGCACCTTATTTACTGTTTTGATATTTTCGAATTCTGCCAAAATTCCAATTTATGATTTCAAAAATTGTATTCCTTAGTAAAAGTGTATCTGGAAATAGTTGAGTGTACTTTTATGACAATATTTTGTTATACATATTGCTATTTGATACGGGTGTCTGAATATGTTCCTACGCTTCCTGCTCGACAAGGCTGGAATTATACTGTAGTTGAGTTCGGTAAATCGGAGCGAAACTGGAGTATGATCTACGTTAATTTCTTTAACCTTGACCTTGTACCGTATGCATTCTTTCGCAGTTTTCCATTTATTTATGCACACTGTTATTTACTGATATCATATTTTCGATTTTTTTCAAGATTTAAAATTTCTTGCTTGAAAAATGATATTTTGTAGTGAAGGTGCCTTGGGCATTAGTTGAGTCTACATTTATAACATTATTAAGTTGATCTTACTGCAATTTAATATGATTGGCCGTATACGTACCTACGCTGCCGGAACGACACGGCTGGGGTTATGTTGTAATTGCGACCACAAGATAGGAGCGACGCTGGTATATGTTCTTTGTTAATTTCCTTAAACATAATATTTTGCCGTTTGTATTCATTCGCAGATTTATATTTATTTCTACTCTTATTTCTAGTAATTTACTGTTTCCATATTTTCGATTTTGTACCAGAAGCTTCAATTTCTAGTTTAAAAAATTGTATTTCACAGTAAAAGTGTCTTTGGTATTATGTTGTTACGCTTAATGTCATTTCAAATGATTGTCTGTATACCCACATACGCTGCCATTCGCGACACGATTGGAGTTAGCCTTGTAGATGCTTTCTGTAGATCGAAGCGTCACCACTGGATGGTCTTCGCTAATTTCTCTAACCTTGCTGTAGTACCATATGCATTTTGTCTCTATCTTCCATTTACTTATACATGCTGTAATCTACTGCTGTGGAATTTTCAATTTTTTCAAATTTTCCAATTTTTAGTTTCAAAAATTGTATTTTTTAGGAAAAGGGTCTTTGGAATTAATTGAGTGTACGTTTATGACATTATATTTTTAAACGTACTGTTATTTTATGCGAGAGTCTGCATACGTACCTAAGCTTCCGGAACGACGCGCTTGGCGGGGCCTTGTAGTTGCGTACGGCATAACGAAGCGGCACTACTTCATGGTCCGCGTTAATTTCTTAAACCTTCATTTTGTACCACATGTAATTTTCCCAGTCCACCATTTATTTATATAAACAGCAATATAGTAATGTCTTATTTTCGATTTTTTTTTTCAAATTTCAAATTTTTAGTCAAAAGACTGTATTGCTTATTAGAAGTGCCTTTGGAATAAAATAGGTGTACGTTTGAAACAATATTTTGTTAAATTCTATGTTATTCTGAATGATGGATGTCATACGCTCCTACAATGCCAGAGAGACCGCACTCGCGAAGTCTTGTAGTTTCGTGCGACAGATGGTAGGGAGTACTGGATAGTCTTTGTTAACTCCTTTATCCTTAATATTGTACCGTATGCATTCTTACGCAGATTTTTTTTTATTTTAACATGCTGTAATTTATAGTTATGGTATTTTCGATTTTTTTTAGAATTTCGTAATATTTGTTTACAAAATTGAATTTCATAATAAAAGTGTCTTTGGAATTATTTCTGTTTACGTTTATGACAATATATTATGTTCTTCGGTATTTTATAAGATTGCATCTATACGCATGTGTTTTTTCGGCCCGGCACGGCTGCTGTGGTCTTGTAGTAGCGTTCATTAGATCGGTGCGGCACTGCCGTATGGCCTTTGTATATATTTTTAACCTTAATATTGTACAATATTAATTCTTTCGTAGTCATGTATCAAATTTCATTTGCAGTAATTCACTGTTATGGTATGCTCGATTTGTTATAATTATAAATTTTTGTTTAGGGATTTGTAATCCTTAGTAGACGTGTCTGTAGAAATAGTTGAGTGTACATATATGACAATTTTCTGTCAAGCTTGTTGACACAGTATATGATTGTCTACATGCGTACCTACGCGTCCGGTGCAACATGGCTGGATTGGTTTTGTAGTTGTGCTCGCTAGATAGGAGCGACAGTGCCGTTAGATCTTTGTTAACTTCTTTGACCTTGATATTGTACCGATTGTATTTCTTCTTTGTTTTCTGTTGATGTGTACATACTGTAATTTACTGTTACGATATTTTAGATTTTTTTCAAAATTTCAAATTTTCAATTTCAGAAATTGTACCGTACATGAAAAGTGCCTTTGGAATTAGATGAGCATACGTTTGTGACAATATTTTGTTATATTCCTTGTTATTTTATATGATTGTCTCCATATGTACCTTCACTGCCGTCACGACACGATTGGATTCGTCTTGTAGTTGCGTTTCGTATACGGAAACGACACTATTTAATCGTCGTCGGAAATTTCTATTGCCTTGATATTCTACCGCATGCGCTTTTTCCCAGTTTTCCATTTATTTATACATACTGTAATTTAATATTTTGATGTTTTCGATATATTTAAAAATTCTCACTTTTTATTTTGAAAAATTGTATTTCTTTGGAGAAGTTCCTTTTGAATTAGTTGAGCTTACGTTTATTACAATATATTGTCAAGCTTGTTGTTATTTTATACTATTTCCTGTATTCGTACCAACCCAGCCGGAGCAAGACGACTGTCGAGGGCTTGTAGTTGTACTCGGCAGCTCGAAGAGGCATTACTGTATGGTTTCAGTTAATTCCTTAACCTTGATTTTGTACCATATGCATTCTGTCATAGTTTTCTATTTATTTCTAGATACTGTAATTTACTGTTTTGATATTTTCATTCTTCTTCGAAATATTCAATTTCTGTGTAAGGAAATTGTATTTATCAGTGAAAATGTTATTGGAATTAGTCGAGTGTACGTTTATGCCAATAATATGATCAAACTTATTTTTATTTTACATAATTGTCTTTATACGTACATACGCCTCGGGAGCGACACGCCTGTTATGTTCTTGCAGTTGCGTTCGGTTTGTCGGACCGACACTACGGTATTATCTTCGTTAATTTCTCTGACCTTGATATTATGCCGAATGCATTCTTTCGATATTCAAGCTTCATTTCTACATTCTGTGATCTACTGCTATGATAATTCCGATTTTATTTAAAACCTCCAATTTTTTGTTTCAGAAATTGTATTTTTTACGAGAAGTGAAGATATCATAACAGTGACTTACAATATGTTCAAATAAATGAAAATCTGGTAAAAAATTCTTACTGTACAATATCAAGGTTAAAAACATTATCGAAGGCCATCCAGTAGCGTCGCTCCGTTCTGTTGTACGCAACTGCAAGACCTCGCCAGTTGCGTCGCGCAAACGGCGTAGGTACGCGTACAGACAATTATATAATGTAACAACAAGCTTGACAGAAAATTTTCATATATGTACACTCAACTATCTCCAAAGACACGTATAATAAGGATTACAAATCTCTAATCAAAAATTTATAATTATGACAAATCGAACATGCCATAACACTGAATTGCAGCATATGAAATTTAATACAAGACTATGCAAGAAATAATATTGAACAGTATTAAGGTTAAAAATATATACAAAGACCATACAGCAGTGATGCACCGATCTAATGAACGCTACTACAAGACCACAGCAGCCGTGCCGCTCCGGAAAAGCAGATACGTATAGTGGCAATCGTATACGATAATATAACTTAACAAAATATTGTCATAAACGTACACACAACTAACTCCAGAGACACTTTTACCAAGAAATATAATTTATTAAAATAAAGATGGATAACATCGATGAATATAGAAAATTTTATAACAGTAAATTACAGAACGTATAAATAAATTGAGAACGTGAGAGAAAATGTATTGGTATCAGAATCATTGTTACACGAAAAAGCAAAGATCATCCAGTATGCCGCTCCGATCTGCCGTTCGCGACAACAAGACCTCGCTAGTTGTGTTGGCTGCGTTGGCACCTATACGGCTAATAATGTAAAACAACGATAGGCTTAGAAAAATATCTCGTCACACGTACACTCAACAAATTCCATAGACTCTTTTTCTAAGAGACACAGTTTTTGAAATTAAAGACGAGAAGTTATGAAACAAATCGAAAATATCCTAAATGTAAATTACAGTATGTAGAAATAAATAGAATCCAGCTTACCAATGCTGGTACATTGGTAAGGATAAAGTAGATACAAGGTCCATACGCTATTGTCGCTTCCGATCAGCCTACGCAACTACAAAGCATCCACGTTCATGTCGCACCGGCAGCGTAGGTACGTGTACAGGCAATCAAATAATACAGGCATCAAATTGACCTCAACAATGTCACAAACGTACCCCCAGCAAATCCCAAAGACACTTTTACTATGAAATACAATTATATATACTGAAATTTGACTATTTTGATAAAATTGAACATATAACAGTTAATTATAGTATGTAGAAGTAAATCGAGAACTGTGAATGAATCCTTACGGCATAATATTAAGGATAAGGAAACTAACAATGTACATACGGTATTGTCGCTCCGCTCTACCGAACGCAACTACAAGACAACGCCAGTCGTGCCGCTCCGGAAGGGTTGGTACGTATTCAGACAGTCATATGAAAAAATAATCAGTTTATCAGAATGTTGTCATAGACGTACACACAACTAATTCCGAACACACTTTTTCTAAAAAATAAAAATTTTGTATATTAAAAATTGAAAATTTTGACAGTAATCTAAAATATCCAAACAGTAAACTAGAGCTTGTATAAATAAATAGGACAATGGGGAAAATTCATACGGTACAAAACGAAGGATAAGGAAATAGCCAAAGTCCATGGAATAGTGTCGCTCCAATCTACCGATCCCGACTGCAAGACCACTCCAGTCGTGTTGCTCGGGAAACGCAGGTACGTGTACAGTCAGTGGTATAAATAGCAATGTGTTTTGCAATATATTGTCATAAAAGTAGACTCCTCTAATTCACACGGCACTTGTCCTGAAAAAAAGCAATTTTTAAAATAAAAGTTGCAAGTTCCGAAGAAAATGGAAAATATCATAACAGTAAATGACAGTACTTACAAATAAATGGAAAACTGCGAAGGAATATGGAAGGTACAATGTTATGGTTAAAGGAATTAATGATGACCATGAAATATGACGCATCTTACGTACGCAACGACCAGACCACTTCAGCCCTGTCGATCGGCTGCGTAGGAACGTACATAGACAATCATATAAAAAAACAATATGTTGAACGCAATATCGTCTTAAGGGCACACTTAACTAAGTACAAAGACACTGTAACTAAGAAATACAAATGTCTAAAATGCAAATTGAATATTGCGAAATGTATCGAAAGAATCATAACACTTCATTACAGTTTGTACAAATAAATGGACAACTGGGAAAAAATGCATACGATACAATATCGAGGATGGAGTAATTAACGATGATCATACAGTGGTGTCGCTACGTTGTACCGATCGCAACTGCAAGTGCACTCCAGTTGTGTTGTTCCGTCAGCTTAGGCACGTATACAGACAATCATACACAATAACAATTAAACTCACCTATTTCCAAAGACAGTTTTACCAGGAAATACAATTGCTTACAATAGAAATTGAAAATTGTATACAATAAATCGAAAATATTATTACAGTAAATTAAAGAGCGTACAAAATAAATGGACAAATTGGGAAAGAATGCTTACAGTTTAAAATCATGGGTTACAGAAATTAAAGTGTACAATCCAGTATGATGCTTCAATCAGCCGTACCTAATTACAAGACCACTAGAACCGTACCGCGCACGACGCGTAGGTAGGTATACAATGTATCGTATAAAATAGAAAGTGCTTAACATAATATTGTCATAAACGTACACACAACTGATTCCAAAGGCACATTCACTAAGACATACAATTTATTAAAATAAGAATTGAAAATTTCGAACAAAATCGAAAATGTCATAACAGTAAATAAGAGAATGAATAAATAAATGGAAAAATTGGTAAAAAATTCATACGGATTATAATCATGGTTACAGAAATTGACGAAGATCATCCAGTATGCCGCTCCGATCTGCCGTATGCACCTACAAGACCAGTCCAGCCGTGTCACTCCGGAAACGTAAGTACATAGACAGACTATCATTTAAATAACAACAAATTTATCGAAATATTTTCATAAACGTGCATTCAACTGTTTCCAAGGACACCAAACCTATAAAATACAATTTTTGATGTTAAAAATTTGAAATTTTGAAAAGAATCGAAAATATTATAGCAGTAAATTACAGTATGTCGAAATAAATAGGAAACAGCGAAAGAGTGCATATGGTACAATATGAAGCCTAAAGAAGTTAACCAATTCCGTATNTTCAAAATCATGTCTTAAGAAATTAATGGAGACCATACAGTAGTGCTGCACGATTTGCCGTACCATCATTCACTATTCGAATATTAAGCAGCAGGTAAAGCCATTGTAGAACTTTACCCATTCGTATACAGTCTAACATTATACAGCAGGCCATTCGTTCCGAGAAGCAAGCCCGCTATATTGAGGGTATTACTTCGCGTCCCGAAAAGCAAGCCCGCTATATTGAGGGTATTACTTCGTGTTCCGAGATGCAAATTAGTAGACATTTTAGCGATGGGCACCTTAATTTCGTGTATGGATTAGAAGATCGGGACACAGACTGATCATGAACATTACCGCCACCTTTGAAATTCGAACGACCAAGTGAATAACATCACTTATCCCGTGATTCCGAGAGTCAACCCAGGAAAACCGAGAAGTAAGTCCTCTATACACAATTGGAAGTAGACACCTTATTTCGCAGTTTCAATATTAATATAGAGCGTCAAACTGTTTGAGAACGTTACCAATTGGTATAATGTCAAACGTTTTAGCGACGACCTTACCCTCCGAAAATCTAACCCGCTGCATCGAGATTATAACTTCGTGATCAGAGTTACAAATTAGTTTATACTCTAGTGGCTGGCTCCTTAATTTCAGGTATGAATTAGAGGATCTATCGTCAAACCGTTGGAGAACGTCACCAATTGGTATAGAGTCAAATGTTTCACCGAAGACCTTACCCGCCGAAAACCTAGCCCGCTGTATAGACAGTATAGCAGCGTGTTCAACGGAACGAATTAGCATACATTTTATTGACGGTCGCCTTGATTTCTTGTCTAAATAAGAAGATCGATAGGTATACTGTTCCAGAACGATACTACGTTCTGCCAGATTCGCACAGCTAAGTCATTAGCATCACCTATCCTGTGTATTCCGGGATTGAATCCGCTGTTCAGTATAGGCAATGGACACCTTAATTTTAGTTAGGAATATTAAAGTAGGGAGTCAAACAGTTGGAGAACACTACTAATTGGTGAAATGTCCTGCCTTTCACCGAATATATTACCATCCCAGAACGTATTGCGCTCTAGCGAGTCTCACGCTTAGTGCTCACGGAATCATGTTTCTAGCTATTTTTGCAGTCGGAAGCATTACTTTCGTGTAGGAATAAAATAATCAGTAGTCAAGCCGTTCGAGAAGTTCCCCACATTCATTGGGAATCGAACGGCTATGTCAACTGCTGCTCCTATCCTGTGATTCCGACAGTCAAATCAGATATTCCGGGAGTCAATCCGCCGTACAGTTTTGGAAATAGACTCGTTAGTCGATGGGTCGAATATTAATGTAGAGCGCCACCCCGTATGAGAACATTACCAATTTGTATCGATGTCAAACATTTACCGAAAGCTTTACCTGCAGTGAATCAAACCTGCTGCATCCTGAGTATAACATTGTGTTCAGTGCAAGAAATGGCGATAAATTTTAGAGACGAGAATCTTAATTTCAAGCACGAATTCGAAGATCGAGAGTCAAACCATTCGCGAACATTACCACTTCCATTGAGAATCAAAAGGCTACGTTAATAACTTCACCAATTGCATGAATCCGAAGGTCAAATGAGGTATTCCGGAAGAAAATCCGTTAAACAGAGTTGGCATTAGACATCTTTTATCATGGTTTGAATATTAAGGCAGAGCGCCAAACCATTTGAGAACGATGTGAATTTTTATCGAGTCAAACTTTTACCGAAAACCATACCGGCGGCGAATCTAACGCGCTGTATCAGGAGTATAACATCGTGTTCAGAGAAAGAAATTCGTCTTCCGTTCAGTGACGGGCACCTTAAAATCATGCATGAATAAGAAGGTCGAGGGTCAAGCCGCTCGAGAACTTTACCACCATCAGTGAGAGACGAACGTCTAAGTAAACAGCTTCCCATATCCTGTGATTCCGAAAGTCAATCAGGTATTCCGGCAGTAGATGCGAGGATATGTGTTGGCAATAGACACCGTAATTTACAGTTTCAGTACTAAAATTATGCGTTACGCAATTAGAGACCGTTACCAATTGCTATAATGTCAAACGTTTTACCGAAGTCCGTACCATCTGCGAACAACTCCCGCATCATAGTGAGTATAACTTCGTGTTCAGAGAAAGAAATTAGTATTATAATACCTGCAGTGAGTGCCTTGCTTAGTGGTCACGGAAACACATTAGCATACATTTTAGCGATGGGCACCATAATTTCATGCATGGCATAGAAGATCGAGTGTCAAACCGTTCTAGAACGTTGCCACCTCATTTGATTGTCGCACAGGTACGCCAATAGCATTACCAATCCTGTGATTCCTTGAGACAAACACGGTATTCCGCGACTAAGCCCGCAGTACAGTATTGGAATTAGAAGACCTTTACCGAGGATCTTACCTTGCGTAAAGCTAACTCGCTGTAGCGAGAGTATGTTTTCGTGTTCAGACAAGCAAGTTGATATACATTCTAGTGGCGGGCACCTTATTGACATGTGTGAATTTGAAGATCCAGGATCAAACCGTTGGACAGCGAGGCCACCTTGCTTGATATTTGAACAGCTAACACAATTGCTTCTTTTGGATTCGAAGTGATAAGTCAATAGCATCACCCATCCTGTAACTCCGAGAATCGAATCATGTATCCCGGGAGTAAATACCCTAAACAGTTTTGGCAATATACACCTTAATTCACGCTATGAATAACGAAGCAGACAGCAATGCCGTTGTAGAGCGTTACCTAATGCTATAGAGTCAAACTCTATCCCGAAGTATTAATGTACCCGCCACTAAAATGTCTACTAACTTGTATCGCTGAACACGAAGTTATACCCTCGATGCAGCGGATTATGTGCTCAGAAGGTAAGGTATCAGGTAAATAGTATGTCGTTATGCCCATTGGTACCGTTCTCAAACGGTTTTCCTTCTTAATATAATATTCATACCGTGAAATAAGGTGTCTATTGTCAATAACGATCAGTGGATTTACTCCTGGAAAACAAGTCCGGACTCCTGAAAACATTGGACATGTAAAGCTATTTACTTAGCTGTTCTAATATCATAGAAGATGGTAACGTTCTCGAATGGTTTGAGCCTGGACCTTTTAATTTATGCATAAAATTAAGGTGCTAGTCACTAAAATGTAAACTAATTCGTACCTCTGAACACGGTGTTATCGTCTCGATACAGCAGTTCAGTTTTTCAGGGGTAAAGGCATTCTGTAAGATGTTAATCCTACGCGAATAGGTAATGTTTTACAACGGTTGAACCGCCTGGTTTAATATTTAAACCGCAAATTCAGGTATATATTGCCAATACTGTACAGCGTATTTACTACACAAATTCCTGGTTTGACTCTAGGAATCGCAGGATAGGTGGAGGTGTTGAGTTATACATTCGAATGTCAAACAGTGCGGTATCGATCTCGAATGGTTTGACTATTGATCTTCTAATTCAAGCGTGAAGTTAACGTGCCCGTCAATGAAATGAATACTAATTTCTTCCTCTGAACACGATGTAATACTCCAGATACAGCGTGTTAGTCTTTCCGAGGGTCTGGTCTTCGGTGAAGCGTTTCACTTTATAGCAACAGGTCACGTTCATAAACGGCTTGATGCTTTATTTCAATATTCAAACCGTGAAATAAGGAGTCTATTGCCAATATGCTTTACCGGACTTTCAACCGGAATACCTGGTTTGACTCTCCGAACCACGGGAGATGTGAAGCTGTTTACTTAGCTGTTCGTCTCTCACAGAAAGAGGTAACGTTCTCGTGCGGTTTGACCCACGACCTTTTAATCCATCCGTGTAATAAGGGCTCGTCACTAAAATGTATATAGATCGTACCTTTGAACGCAGCGTTATACTCCCGGTACAAAGAGTTAGTTTTCCGGAGGGAACGGTATTCCGTAACAAGTTTGACCCTACACTTATGGGTAGCGTTCTACAACGGATTGGCGGCCCGCTCTTATATTCAATCTGTGAATTAAGGGTGCTATTGTCAATACTGTTGAGCGGGTTTACTTCCAGAATACATGGTTTGCCTATCCGAATCACAGGGTAGGTGAAGCAATAGACTTAGCCGTTCGACTCTCAAAGAGGGTGGTAACGTTCTTGAACGGTTTGAACATCGACATTCTAATACATACATGAATTTAAAGAGCCGACACTAAATGGTATACTAATGCGCTTCTCTAACGACGAAGCTATACTCTCGTACGGCGGATTAGCTTCTCGGACGGTAAGGCATTGGGTAAAACGTTTGACTTTATAGCATATGTACCGTTCTTACACGGTGTGACGCTCTATTTTGATATTCAATCCGCGGATTGAGGTTTGTATTGCCAATAATGCACAGCGCATTTACTCCAGGTATATCTCGTTCGACTTCTGGAATCACAGGATGTATAAAGCTACTGACATATCCGTTCGAGTCACAAGAATGGTTGTAAACTTCTAGAAACATTTGACCCTTGATTTTCCTATTCATACATGGAATTAAGGTGTACGTCACTGAAATGAATACCAATTTCTTTCTGTGTACATGAAGTTATACTCTAGATGAAGCGGTTGATGTTCCCGGAGGGTAAGGTCTTCAGTAAAGCGTTTGACTTCATACCAATAGGTAACGCCGTCGAACGGTTTGACGCACTACTTGAATATTCAAACCATGAACTAAGGTGTCTATTGCCTATACTGTACAGTGCATTCACTCCCGGAATATTTGGTGTAACTTGCGGAATCGCAGGACAGGTGAAGTTATTGACTTAGCCGTTCGACTCTCACACTAGGAGGTAACGTTCTCTAGCAGTTTTACACTCGATCTAATTCATATATGAAAATCAGATGTGCCTATGCTGTAATGTCTACAAGTTTGTTTCCGTGAGCACTAAGCATGACCCTCGCCACATGCGGATTGGATTGCAGGAAGGTTATGCATTCCGTAAAAGGAATGACTCTATACAAATTGGTATTGATCTCCGACGGATTGACCTTCCACTTCAATATTCATACCGTGAATTAACGTGTACATTGGTAATACAGCGCTGTGGATTCACTCCCGGATTATGCTGTTTGCCACACAGAATCACAGGATAGGTGATACAATTGATTTAGCGATTGGACACTAGAAGAAGCCGGTAACCTTCTCGCACGGTTTGTCCCTCGATGATCCTATTCATACATGATGTTGAGGTGTCCGTCACTGAAGACAATACTAATTTCTTTCTGTGGACACGAACGTATACTCTCGGTACAGAGGGTTACTTTCTCGGGTGGTAATGACTGCCGTACATCGTTTGACTTTATATCAACTAGTAACGTTCTCCAACTGTTTGATTCTGTACTTTTATATTCACACCGTGTATTAAGGCGTCTTGTGCCAGTACTATTCAGCGAGTTTACTATAGCAATAGCTCAATTGACTCGCGGAAACTTACAATAGGTGCAGCTATTGACTCAGCCGTTATACTCTCAAAGTAGGTGGAACCGTTCTCGAGCGGTTTGACACGCGGTCTTCTTATTCACACATATAGCTAAGGTGCGCTTCACTAACATGTATGCTAGTTCGTTTCACTGTAGCCGAAGTTATGTTCGCGATACAGCGGGCTCTGTTCCTAGATGGTAAGTTATCCGGTAAGGAGTATGACGTGATAAGAATTGGTTACGTTCTCCAGCGCTTTGACTCTGTACTTTATTCTCCATACCATGAATTAAGGTGTCCGTTGCCAAAACAGTTTGGCGTATTTGCACCCGGAATACATTTCTTGACTCCCGGAGTCACAGGATGGGTGACGCTATTGACTTAGCCGTTTATCTCGCACCGAAGGTGGGAATGTTATCGAACTGTATGACTCTCAATCTTCTGATCCACAGATGCAATTAAGTTGCCCATCACTAAAATTTGTACTAATTTCTGTCTGTGAACACGAATATATACTCTCCATGAAGCGGGGGATGTTCGCGGAAAGTATGGTACACGGCAAGACGGATGACTTTGTAGCAATTTGTAACAATCTACATCTCTTTGACGATCTGCTTTAATATTCCAACTATGTATTAAAGAGCCTATTGCACGTACTGTTCAGGGGATTTGCTTACGGATTACCCAATTTGACCCTCAGAATCACAGGTTGGGTGAAGCTACTGGTGTAGCCGTTCGTCTCTCACAGAAGGTAGCAATATTTCGCGAACGGTATGACCCTCGGTCTTTTAATTCATAGAGGAAGTTATGGTGCCCGTCACTGAAATGGAGCCTAGATTCTTTCTCTGATCACAATGTTATACTCTTGATAAGGCGGCTTAGTGTCTCCGAAGGTAGGACTATCGGTAAAATGTTTGACTTTATGTCAATATGTAACATTCTACAACGGTTTTATGTTCCGCTTTAATACATAAACGGTGTATTAATGAGCCTATTGCCAACAGTCTTCTGCGGATTAACTCCAGGAATACCTGCAATGACCCCAAAACCCACCGGAAATGTGAAGCTATTGGCTTAGCTGGCCGAATATCATAGAAGGGGATAGCGGTCTCGGACGTTTTTACCTTCGATCGATTAATTGATGCATGACATTTAGGTGCCCGACACTGAAATAAATAACAATTTCTTTCTCTGAACAATATGTTATACTCTCGTTGTAGCCGGTGAGGTTCGCGAATGTTAAAGCCTTCGGTAAAACGTTTGACTTTATGCAATTGGTAACGTCCTCTAACGGTTTGACGCCCTATTTTGAAATGCAAGGTGTAAATTAAGGCGTCTATAGTCCATGCTGTCCAGCGCATTTACTCCTGGAATATCAGATTTGTCTCTCGGAATCACAGGATAACTGCAGCTATTTACTCAAATGTGTGAATTTCAAATAAGGTGATAGGTTTCTCGAAAGGTTTGGCATGCAATCTTCTAATTCACACATGAATTTAAGGTGCCCGTCACTAAAATGTATACTCATTTGTTTCTCCGTACGCGAAAATTTCACCACGATACTACGCCTTTTGTACTCGGAATTTGGTTATGCTATGAAGAGTCTGACGTTATACCTATTCATAACGTTCTCAAACGGTTTGATACTCTACTTTGATATCCATACCGTGAACAAAGGTGTCTGTTGCCAATAATCTTCAGCGTATTTACTCCCGGAATACCAGGTTTGAATCTTAGAATCTTGAAGCACTACAAGCTATTGACTTAGCAGTTCGTCTCTCACAGAAGGTGACAACGTTCTCAAGTGGTTTGACTCTCGATATTCTAAGTCGTACATGAACATAAGGTGCCGTCACTAAATTGGGTACTGATATGATTCCCTAAACATATAGCTATACTCTCGATACTGTTGGTTAGCTCCTCGAACGGTAAGGTATTCAGTAAAACGTTTGACTCTATAGCAATTAGTAACGTTCGCACACGGTGTGACTCTCCATTTTAACATTAGCTCGCGAATTAAGGTTGATATTGGCAATTCACTATTTAACGGATTTACTGCAGGAATACCTGGTTTGACCCGCCGAATCACTGCATAGGTGAAGCTATTGACGTATACGTTCGACTATCAGAGTGGATTATAACGTTCTTGAATGGTTTGACCCACCATCTTGTCCTTTATGCATGCAGTCAAGGTGCTCGTCACTGAAATGAATAATTGTTTCTTTCTCTCATCACAAATTTATAATCGCTTAGAAGCGGGTGCGGTTCGCGGAAGGTAAGGCCATCGATAAATCGTTTGACTTAATAAGAATTGGTAACGTTCTCAAACGGTATGACGGTCTACTTTAATATCTAAACCGTGACTTATGGTGTCTTTTCCGAATAAAGTTCAGCGGATTAAACTCCAAGAGTACCTGGTTTGGCTCCCCCAATCAGAGGATATGTGAAGCTATTGGTTTAGCCGTACTGTCTCATAGAATATGGGAACATTCTCGAACAATTTGACCCTCCATCTGCTAATTCATGCATGAAGATAAGGTGCGCGTCACTGAAATGAATAATAGTTTCTTTCTCTCATCAGAAATTTGTAATATCAATGAAGCGGGTGAGGTTCTCGGAAGGTAACGCGTTCGGTAAACGTTGGACTTTATACCAATTGGCAGCGCCCTAGAACAGGTCGTCGCGCTACTTTAAAATTCAAACCGCGAATTATGGTGTCCATTACCAATACTGTTCAGCCGATTTATTCCCGGAATGCCGGGTTTCAATCTCGAAATCACAGGGGAGGTGAAGCTGTTGACTTAGCCGTTCGTCTCTCACACAGGGTGGTAACGATCTCAAACGTTTCGACGCTCAATTTTAATATTCAAAACGTTAATTCCATGTATACATCAGAAGCTGGAGTGTCAAACCGTTAGAAAACGTTACAACCTTCTTTGAGAGACTAGCGGGTAAGTCAATAACTTCACCTGCCTGTGCTTCCGAGAGCCAAGGCAGGAATACCAGGAGTAAATCCAATGAACAGTATGAGCAACAGACGCCATATTTCGCGGCTTGAGTATTATAACATTACGTCAAACAGTTTGAGAACGTTATCAATTGGTATGAAGACATTCTTTTTAATTAATGCCTTGCTCCCCGAGAACCTATCCCGCTGTATCGAGTCAAACAACTTCGTGGTCACTGAAGAAGGTTAGTACTCGTTTAGTGGCGGACACCTTAACTTCATGTATGAATTAGAAGGTCGTGTGTGACGCAGTGCGAGAAAGTTATCACCATCCATGAGAGTCGAGCGACTAAGACTATGGCTTCTCTCAACCTGCGGTTCAGAGAGCGAAAGCAGGTATTCCGAATGTAACTCCCCAGAAAGGTATTGGCAATAGACGACTTAATTCACGACTTGAATACTAATGTAGAGCGACAAACCGTTTCAGGACGCTTTCAATTTGTATAAAGTTAAACGTTTTACTGATGACCTCACCCACCGAAAGTCTGACCCTCTCTATCGGGGGGATAACATTCTGATCAGAGGAACAAATTAATTTACATTTTAGTGAAGACCACCTTAATTTGTCGTATGAATTAGAAGATCGAGATTCAAACCGTTGAAGAGAGTAACCACCTTTTTTTCGAGTCGCACATCTAAGTCAATAGCTTCACAGAACTGGGGATACTGAGAGTCAAACCTGGTATTCCGGGCGTAAATTCGCTGCACAGTATTGGCAATAGACTCCTTTATTCACGATTTTCATACTAAATTAGGGCATCGATTCATCTGACATGATCACCAATTGGTATTAGGTCATACTTCTTACCGAATACCTAACCCTCCGAAGGCTTAACCCTCCGCATCTACAGTATAACTTCGAGTTTAAGGAAGCAAACTAGAATACACTTTATTGACGGCCACCTTAATTTATTGTATGTATTAGAAGATAGGGTATCAAACCGTTCGAGAACGTTACCGCAATCTATGAGGTTCGAACGGCTATGTCAACAGCTGCACCTAACCTGTGATTCCGAGGGTTATACCACGTATTCCTGGAGTAAATATGCTGTACAGAATTGGCAATAGACACCTCAACTCACGGTTTGAATATTAAAGCTGGCCGTCACGCCGTTCTAGAACATTACATATTCGTGTAGGGTCAAATTTCCTAGAGAATGGCCTATCCTCCGAAAAACAAGCCAGCTGTGTCCAGAGTATATCGCCATGTTCAGCGGTTCAAACTAATATACATTTTAGGGACGCGCAGCATAATTTCATGCATGAAATTAAATATGAAGTGTCAACCGTTCGAGAACATGGCAACCTTCTGTGGGAGACGAACGGCAAAATGAGTAGCTTCACCTATCCACCGATTGTGAAAGTCAAACCAGGTATTCCGGGAGTAAATTGGCAGAACGGTATTGGAAACGGACGCAAAACTTCACGGTTTGAATATTAAAGGAAATCGTCAAATCGTTTGAGAATGTTACCACCAACATTGATATTCGAACTGCTAAGTAAATTGCTTCACCTGTCCAGTGATTCGGAGAGTCAAACCACCTATTCTGGGAGCACGTCCGCTGAAGAGTTTTGGCTAGGGGCACCTTAATTCACGGTTTGAATATTACAGTAGAGCGTCAAATGGTTTTGGAGCGTTACAAATATGTATACGCTCAAACAATTTGCCGATGGCATTACCCTAGGAGAAGTAAACTCGCCGTTTCCAGAGTATATCTCCGTGTTCAGTGAAGCAAACTAGTAAACATTTTAGTGAGAGGTTCCTTAATTTCATTATGGATAAGAAGATCGAGGGTCTAGCCGTTCAAGGAAGTTGCCACCCTCTTTGACATTCGCACAGCAAAGTCACGAGCTTTATTTACCCCGTGATTCCGGGAGACAAACCAGGTATTCCAGGAGTAAGTCCGCTTAGCAGCATATTTAATAGACACTTTAATTCATGTACTGAAAATTAAGGCAGAAATTCAAACAGTCGGAAAGCATTATCAATTGGTATAAAGTCATTCTTTATATCGAATACCTGGCATTCCGAGAAACAAACCCGCTCTAGGAAGTGTCTTGCTTACTGTTCATGCCAAAACAAGTCAGTATACATTTTGGCAGAGGGACAACGTATTTTCATGTTTGAGTAGCAAAATCGCGAGGCAAACCGTTGGAGATATTTCACACCATTCTTGAGAGTCGCACAGCTAAGCCTATGGCATAACCTATCCTGTGATACCAAGAGAAAAACCACGTATTCCGGGATTAAATTCGCAGTACAGTATTGGCAACTGACACCCTAGTTCTTGATATAAATATTAACACACATAGTCTAACCGTTGTACAATGTTACGTATTAGCATAGTGTCTAACATTTTGTCAAAGGCCTCACCTTCCGAGACCCAGAAACGCGGTATCGAGAGAATAACTTCGTGCCCAGGGAAACAAATTAATATACATTTTAGTGACGGGCACCTTAATTTCATTAATGAATTAGAAGGCCGTGTGGCATACTCCTCCAGAACGTTACCACCGTCTTTGGGAGTCGCATAGATACGCGAATAGCTTCACCTACCGTGAGATTCCCAGAGACAGACCTGATATTCCGCGACTTATCCCGCGGTACATTATTGGAACTAGACACGCTATTTCACTATATAAATATTAAAGGACAGAGATAAACCATTGTACAACGCTACATAATGCTATACAGTCAAACATTTTACCGGAGACCATACCATGCGAGAAACTATCCCGCTGTATCGAGAGTATAACTTCGTGTTCAATATGCCAAGTTAGTACATATTTTAGTGATGGCAACCTTAATTTCATGTGTGAATTCGAGGATCGAGAGTCAAACCGATGGAGACGGTTTCCGCCTTCCATAAGTGTGGCACTTATCAGTCAGTAGCTTAATGTTCTCGGAAACATATTAGAAGACATTATAGCAGAGGTGCACCTTATTATCATGTATGAACAGAATCATCGAGATTCAAACCTTTCGAGCACAATACCACCTTCTTTGAGTGTCGACCGGCTATGTCAATAGCTTCACGTATCCTGTGATTACGAGAGTCAAGCCAGGTATTCCGGGAGTAAGTTCGCTGGACAATATTGGAAATAGATACAATAAATCACGGTTTGAATATTAAAATAGAGCGTCACGCCGTTTGAGAATGTTACAAATTACTATAAAGTCAAAAGCTTAACCGATGGCCTTACCTTCGGAGTAGCTATCCCGCCGTTTCAAGGGAATTACTTATTTTCAGAGAAAGAAATTAATCATCCTTTCTATGACGGGGGCCTTAATATCATGTATGTATTAGAAGATCGAGAGACAAACCGTTCGCGAACGTTGCCACTTGCTGTGAGAGACGAACGGCCAAGTGAATTGCTTTACCTATCCTGAGATTCGAAAAGTCATCTACGTGTTACGGGAGTAATTCCGAGGTGCATTATAGGAAATTGACACCTGAGTTCACGCTATGAATATTGAAGTTCGGAGTCAAAACTTGGTAGAACGGTAAATATGGGCTTACAATCAAATTATATATCGAAGGCCTTACCTTCCAAGAACGAATCCCGCTGTGTCGAGGGTATATCTTCGTGTCCATAGAAAAAAATTACTATACACTTTACTGACGACCACCTTAAGTTCACTGGTATGAATTCGAGGATCGAGTATTAAATCGTTCGAGATCCCTACCAGCTTCCATTAATGTCGAACGGCTGAGTCAACAGCTTCATCAATAGTTGTGTTTCCGAGCGTCAAACATAGTATATCAGGAGTAAATATGCTCAACATAATTGCCAATAGACACCTTAAGTCACGGTTTGGATGGTAAAGTAGAGTGGCAAACGGTTTGAGAGCACTGCCTATTGGTATAAAGTCAAACACTTTACCGAAGGCCTTACCGTCCGCGAACCTCAACCGCTGCATCGAGAGTATAAGTTGGTGTTTACTGAAAAAAATTAGTATCCATTTTAGTGACGAGCCACTAAATTTCATGCATGGATTAGAATATCGACGGTCGAACCGCTCGAGGAACGTTGCCACCTTCGTTGAGAGACGAATGCCTAAGTCAATGGTTTGACCCATCCTGCGATTCCAAGAGTGAAACCAGGTATTCCAGCAGTAAGTCCGCAGAACAGTATTAGTAATAGATGCCTTAATTCACGGTTCGCATAATAAAATGGAGCGTCAAGCAGTTCAAGAAGGTTACCAGTTTGTATAAAGTGATACGTTTTACAGACGGCTTTATCTTCAGCGAACATCACCCGCTTCATCGAGGGTATTACGTCGTGACCATAGAAACAAGTTAGTATACATCTGAGTGCCGCCCAGCTTAGTTTCATGGATGAATAAGAATAGCGATTGTCAAACCGCTCGAGATCGTTTCCACTTTCATTGAGAGTCGAACGCCGGAGTCAACAGCTTCACCAGTCTTGTTATTCCGAGACTGAAGGTTGGTGTTCCTGGAGTAATTCCGCTGGACAGCACTGGCAATAGACACTTTCATTCATGGAATGAATACTACCGTAGAAGGTAAATCCTTCGGAGAACTAAAGGAATTGTTATAGAATCATGCTTTTTACCCAATACATTACCTTCCGAGAACCTAACCCCTTCCAGCGAGTGTAATGCTAAGTGCTCCCGGAATGTAATTAGTACACATTTCAGCGGACGGGCGCATTATTTTCATGTGTGAATAGAATAATCGAGCGTCAAACCGTTCGAGAATGATCCCACCTTCTTTGAGAGTTGAAAGGCTGTGTCAATAACTTCACCTATGCTGATATTCCGATAGTCAAACCAGGTATTACGGGAGTAAATCCGCAGAGCAGTTTTGGCAATAGACACCTTAGTTCACGGTTTGAATATTAAAGCTGGCGTTTCAGCCGTTGTAAACATTACCTATTCGCGTAGGATTATCACCTTACAGAATGCCATAACCCCCGATAAACTGAACTGCTCTATCGAGAGGATAACTCCGTGTTCGGAGGTACGGATTAGTTTACATTTTAGTGACTAGCACCTTAATTCTATGCATAAATTAAAAGGACGAGGCTCAAAACCATTCGAGAACGTTACAACCTTCTATGATATTCGAACAGCTGTGTCAATAGCTTTACATGTCCTGTGACACTGAGAGTCAAGCCTGGAATTCCATGAGAATGTCCGCTGTATACTGTGGGCAGTGGACAGCTCAATCCACGGTTTGAATATTAAAGTACAGCGTGACAACAGTTGGTTTAAAGTCAAATGTTTTACCAACTACCATACCTACCGAAAACCTAACCCGCTGCATCGAGTGTGTTGCTTATTGTATACGGAAACAAATACGTATACATAGTAGTGACTGGCACCTTAATTTCATGTATGGACGAGAATATCGAGAGGCGTACCGTTCCAGGACGCTACCACATCCTTTGAGAATGGCACACTTAGGACAATAGCTTCTCCTCTACTTGTGATTCCGAGAGTCAAACCAGGCATTCCGGGAGAAAGTCCGCAGAACAGTTTTGGCAATAGACACCTTATTGCACGGTATGAATACTAAAGTAGAGAGTTAAACTGTCGCCGAACATTACCAATTCGTATTATGTCATTCTTTTCACCGAACACCTTACCATCCGCGATCCTAACCCGCTGTGTCGTGTGTCTTCATTATTATTCACCGAAACAAATTAGTCGACATACCAGTAGACAGACTCCACATTCTCATGAATAAATATCAAAATCAAGAGACAATCCGATTGAGAACGTTACCACCTTCTTTGAGATTCAAACGGTTATGTCAATAGCTTCGTATATCCTGTGATTTAGATAGTCAAACGAGATATTCCTGGAGTAAATTCGCTGTATAGTATTGGCAATAGATACCATAATTCGCGGATTGAATATTAAAATAGATCGTTACACCGCGTGAAGACGTTATAATTAGTATAAAGTCAAACCTGTTACTGAAAGGCTAACCTGCCGTGAATTTAACCCGCTGTATCGAAAGTATAACATGTTATCATTAGAATAAATTACTGTAAATTTTAGCGAAGGGCACCTGAATTTCACGAATGAATTCGAAGATCGACGGTCAATCCGTTCGAGAACGTTACCACCCTCTTTGATGTTCGAACGGCTAAGTAAATAGCGTCACCTATCCCCTGATTCCAAGAGTAATACCAAGTATTCCGGAAGTAAATCCGTTGAATAGTATTGACAATAGACACCTTAATTCACTGTTTGTATATTAAAGTGGACCATCAAGCCGTTGATGAACTTTACCTATTGATATATAGTCAAAATCTTCCCAGAAGGCCCTACCTTCCTAGACGATATCCAGCAGTATCGAAAGTATAACTCTGTGTTCAGAGAAGCAAGATAATATGCACTTTAGTCGCGGGCACTTTAATTTTATGTACAAATTAGGAAATCGAGGGTCAAAACATTCGAAGACGTTGCCAATCTCTTTGACAGTCGAACGGCTATGACAGTGGCATCACCTATCCTGTGACTAGGAGAGTCAAACCAGATATTCCGATAGTAGATTCGCTGAACGGTATTGGCAATAGACACCATAAATCACGGTTTGAACATTAAAATAGAGCGTCACACCGTTTGAAAACGTTACCCATTGGAATGAAGACATACTTTTTACCGAATACCTTACCTTTTGAGAACAGAACCATCTGCATCGAGAGAAGAACTTCGTATTCAGAAAAGTAATATTGCACATTCTTTATTGCCGGCACCGTAATTCCATATATCAATTGAAAGATTCAGTGTCAAACCTTTTGGGAACGTTACCATCTTCTTTGAGATTTGAACGGCTGAGTCAACGTCTTCACATATCCTGTGTTACCGCGAGTCATACCAGGTATTCCTGGAGTAAATCCACTGAATAGTATTGGCAACAGCCACCTCAGCTTACTGTTCGAATATTGATGTAGTGAATCAAACCGTTGTAGAACGATACATACGGATATAGATTCAAACTTTCTAATGATGACCTTACCCTCCGGAGAACTAACCCGCTGTATCGAGAGTATAACATTGTGTTCAGAGGAACGAATATGTAGACATTTTATTGAAGCGCACCGTAATTCCATGTATGAATTAGAAGGTTTTGCGTCATACCGACCGAGAATGTTGCCACACTCTTTGAGAATCAAACGGATAATCAATAGCTCCACGTATCCTGTATTCCGAAAGCCTAACCATATAATCCGAGCGTAAATGCGCTGAAGAGTATTAGCAATAGATAACTAAATTCGAGGATGGATATCAAAATTGTACGTCACACCGTGTGAGAAAGTAACTAATTCTTTTAAAGTCAAACGTTTTACTGAATGCTTCACCGCCCGAGAAGCTAACCCACCGTATTTGGAGTATTGCTGCGTGTTTAGAGAAACCCATTAGTAAACATTTTAGTGACGGGGGCGTTAATTTCACTATGAATAAGAAGATCGGGAGTCAAACCCTTCGAGAAAGCTGCAATCTTGTCTGAGATTCGAAAGGGTAAGACAATAGCTTCACCTCTCCTGCAGTTGCGAGATACAAGTCTGGATAAATCTGCTATAGCGTATTTGCAATAGACACCTCAATTCATGGTATGAATATTAAAGTAGGCCGTCAACACGTTGTAGATCGGTGCCCACTGGTGTAGATGCAAACCTCTTACCGAAAGCGTTACCTTCGGAGGAGCTATCCCGCCGGAACGAGAGTACATATTCGGGCTCAGAGAATGACATTAGAATACATTTTAGTGATGGGCATCACAATTTCAGGTATGAATTACAAAATCAGGTGCCAAGCCAATCGATTACGTGTCCACCGCCTTTATGGTTGGCAAAGTTAAGCCAACAGCTTGACCCAACCTGTCATGCCCAGAGTCAAACAAATTGCTGTTTATTATAGAGACGAGCAACTTAATTTCATGTATGAATTAGAAGATCGAGTGTTAAACCTCTCGTGAACGTTGCCACCTTCTGCGCGAGACGAACTTCTTAACCAATAGCATCACCAATCCTGTTATTCCGACAGTCATGCCAGGTACTCCTGGTGTAAATCCGCTATACACTATTGGCAATGGACACCTTCATTCACGATTCGATAATTGATGTACAGAGCCATACCCTTGTAGAACGTTACATATGGGTATAATGTCAAAAGTTTCACTGAAGAACCTACCCTCCGAGAACATATCCGGCTGTATCGAGAGTATATCTTCGTGATCAAAGATATAAATTCCTATTCATATTAGTGGCGGGCACATTAACTTGGTGTAGGAATTAGAAGATTTACTGTCTGTGTGTTCGAGATCGTTACCACATTCTTTGAAAGTCGAAGGGCTGAGTCAATAGCTTCAGGTGTTTTTGTGATTCCGAGAGTCAAGCGTTGAATTCCAGGAGTAAATCCGCTAAACCGTATTGCCAATAGACACATTAGTTTACGGTATAAATAGTAATATAGAGTTCCGAACCATCGTAGAACGGTATCTACTGGTTTATGGTCAATATTTGTACCGGATACTATACCCTCCGTGAACATAACCCGCAGAAGCAAGTGTCTTGCTTAGTGCTCAAGGAAACAAATTAGTAGACTCTATAGCAGACGGACACTTGAATTGCATGTATCAATAGGAAGAGGGAGGGACATGCCGTCCGAGAATGTTACCACCACATTTGACAGGTCGCATGGCTAAGGCAATAGTTTCACCTTTCCTGTGATTTTGAAAGATAAACCATGTATTCCCGGAGACTATCCGCTGAACAGTGTCTGGAATAGACACCATAATTCGCGGTATGAATATTAATGTCGAACGGCAAACCGTAGGAGAACTTTTCCAATTGCTACGACACAAACTCTTACAAAACTCCTTACTTTCCGCGAACCAAGCCCGCTGCACCGAGGGTATAACGTCGTGTTCAGAGGTTCAAATCAGTAAACATTTTAGCGTCTGAAACATTAATTTCATTATGAATAAGGAGATCGAGTGTCAAACCGTTCGAGAAGGTTACCACATAGGTGAGATTTGAGCGGCTGAGTCTATAGCTTCATACATCCTGTGAATCGGAAAGTTAAACGAGTAATTTCGGGAATAAATGCGCTGTACAGTAGTCGCAGTTGATACCTTAATTCGGGGATTGCATATTAAAATAGTGCGTCACACCGTTGTAGAACGTTACATATTGGTATACTGTCAAACTTATTACCGAAGGCCTTACGTTCGGAGAACATATCCCATTGTATCCAGAGTATAAGTTCGTGTGCAGAGAAGGCAATTAGTATACATTTTAGTGACATGCATCTTAATTTCAGGTATGAATAAGAAAATCCGTAGTAAAACCTTTCAAAAACGTTTACACCTTTCTTGCGAGTCGCATAGCTAAGGCAATGTCTTCACGTACCCTGTCATTCCGAGAGCCATGCAAATTATTCCGTAACTAAATTCAAGGATCAGTATTGGCAATAAACGCCTCACTTCACGGTACGTAAATCAAAGTAGGGAGACAATCCGTTCGAGTTCGTTTCCAATTGTTACACAGTAAAACGTTTTAACGAAGACCTTACTTTCCGCGAACGTAGCTCGCTGTATCGAGAGAGTAACCTCGAGTTCAGAGATACAGATTAGTACACATTTTAGTGCGGGGCACCTTAATTTCATGTATGAATATGATGATCAAGTGTCAAACCACTGGAGAACGTTACGACCTTTCGTGAGAGTCGCACAGAGCTTAGTCAATAGCTTCACCTATCAAGTGATTCGGACAGTCGAACCTTGCGTTCCTGGCGCAAATTCGCTGAACAGTATTTCCAGTGGATACCTTAATTCACAGTACCAATATTAAAGTAAAGATATACAGTCGAAGAAAATTATTTATTCGTATAGAGTCATCCTTTTTACCGAATATCTCACCTTGAGAGAATTTAACCCGCTGTAGCCAGTGTCTTACTCATTGCTCACGGAGACAAATAAGTAGACATTGTAACCGAAGCACACATTATTTTCACGAATGAACAGAATTATCGAGAGTCAAGCCGATCGAGAACGATCCCATCTTCTTTGAGAGTCCAACGGCTAGGTCAATAGCTTCACCTATCCTGTTATTCCGATAGTAAAACCAGGTATTCCGGGAGTCAATCCGGCGTACACTAGAAGCGGTGGGCATCTTTATTCACGGTTTGAATATTTAACTACAGAGACTAACCTTTGTAGAACGTTACCAGTTAGTAAACGTCATACTCATCTTCGCATACCTTACCTTCCGAGAACATATGACGCAGTATCGTTGGTATAATATCCAGTTCAGAGAAACAAATGAGTGTACATTTTAGTGACGGGTACCTCAAATTCATTTATGAATATGAAGATCGAGTATCAAGCATTTCGAGAACGATTTCACCTTCTTTCAGAGTCGAACGGCTGAGTCCAAAGCTTCACCAGTTCTGTGATTCTGAGAGTCAAGCCTGGAATTCCAGGAGTAATACCGCTGTACAATATTGACAATAGACAGCTCATTTCAAGGCATGAAAATTAAGGCAGAGCATCAAACCGTTCTAGAGCATTACCAATTCGTAGTGAGTCAAATGCTTTACCGAAGAGCTAACCTTCCGTGAAGCTAGCCCGCTCTATCGAGAGTATAACTTGGCGTTCAGAGAAGCAAGATCGTATACATTTTAGTGACGGCCACATTAGTAACCTGTGTGAATTCGATGATCCAGGGACAAACGGTTCGAGAATGTTCCTTGAGATTGCAACAGCTAACGGAACAGCTTCTTTGCGAGTCGAACGGACAAGTCAGTAGCTTCAGCTATCCTGTGACTCCGAGAGTGACACCGTGCATTCTAGCAGTAATTACGCTCAACAGTAACGGCAACAGACACCATAATTCACGCTATGAATGATAGAGTAGAGAGTCAAACCGCGGAAGTACGTTACGTATTTGTGTAGAGTCAGATTCTTTCCCGAAGGCCTAACCTACCGAGATGCTAACCCGCTGTATCGGGCGTATAACATCGTGTTCAGTGGATCAAACTACAATATATTCTAATAGCTGGCACCTTATCTTCATGTATGAATTGGAAAAGTGAGAGTCAAGCCGTTCGAGAACGTTACCACCTCCTTTGCGAATCGAACGGCTACGTCAACAGCTTCACCTACCCTATGATTCCGAGCATCAGCTGAGGTATTCCGGGAGTAAATCTGATGCACAGTATTGACATTGGACACTCTATTTCACGGTATAAATATTTTAGTAGAGCGCCAAACCTTTTGCGAGCGTTATAAGTTGTTATAAAATCAAACGTTTTACCGAATGCCGTAGCTTCCGCGAAACTCTCCCGCGTCATCGAGAGTATAACTTAGTGTTCAGAGTATCAAATTGGTTAACATTTTAGTGACGGACACCTTAAATTCATTATGAATAAGTAGAACACGGGTGAAACCTTTCGAGAATGTTACCACCCACTTTGAGAGCCGAACGG
>NIJG01000681.1:26648-41922 GCA_002201625.1 Euglossa dilemma | reverse complement strand
TACCGCGATTACGCGGGGGCGTACGCGGAGAGGGCCAGCTAGTGGGACCGTTCGAGAGATTTAAACGGGTCTAAGCCGATCCTGAGGAACGGCATTAGTCACTGAATGGGCGGGAGGCTTTACAGCTCGATGTTGCCCAGACGAAGCAGGACCATCAATTTCAGGATAAGAGACTCCAGCGTAGCCTCCTTCCTCTCCGCGAACAGCAAGGATTAGAAAAGCGACAGGCTGTTGGACGACGACGACGACGCTGGCTACAGGCGTCGGAGATATTACCGCGAGGACGGGCAGCTGTAGGACGATTACCTGAAGCTCTACCGAAATTTGTCCAGGGTGAACAGATACTCGCGGGGCAGCAAGTACGAGTCTGGCCAGGTACACTGCAAGAGGGAATGCAGGACATTCGTCAACACGGTCGCCTACGTTTACCACAAAACGTGCTGCTTGTGATGCACGAGCAGTCGCAACGGACTCGAGAAGGGGGACTCGAGAAGGGAGTCGAGGGATCGTTCCTCGTCAATGGATCGTCGACTATGGTTCGTGATTTAATAACGAGCAAGCACGGTCACCTCGTTTCCGCCGCGCTCCTTCTTCCGTTGCGTTTCTTCCGTTTGCTTTCTCCATCCACAGGACTCGCGTTACAGCGACGGGGCAGCACGCTCCGAGGATCCCAGAGGTTTTTCCTTTCCACCGCGATCCTCTTCCTCTTGTGACCCTCTTTCTCCGAGCAAGATCTCGTTAGCGGCGATGCTAGGTCACCGAGTTCCTCGATCGTTTTAATACGCACTTTTTTCTTCCGTTCGCGCCAGTCGACGAACGCGCGGGTAAGAACGTTTCGTAATTCACCGGCCTACGTGTAAGATTGGTCAAAAACCTTCCTGACTGTAAAGACAAGGGGACAAAGGTATTTTCTTATTCGACGAAGGATCGGAGGGTGCGAGAGGACTGGAAAGCGACGGTGATCGATGGAGGATGGCCGAGGAAGCGTCGCTCGTTTTCCCGCCAATTTGGCGCCATTCGAAGCTCGATGTTACGCGTCGCGACGACAGAGCCGGCGTCGTTCGCCAGGCAGAGAGATAATTTAGCGAACATCCGGGATTATTTTACTTGTCGGGGCTGTAGGTAGGAATACTCGGGGGCCTCGATGAGATGAACGATTTCTTCATTTTCGAATTACTGTAAATACAGTTTTAGCCCTATATCTGTAGCTAAATATTATTAGATTCTTTGAAATTCCGTGTTTTCTTTGGAATTAAATCTTGGTGCACAGGGCAGGTCGCTATACATTTGTCCGAGAGTGAATGGTTCGAACAGTACTCTTACTTTCTGAAAGTAACATAAGAAACAAATTGTTTCTGGATGCAAGGAGTGCGAAGCCTTCTTAAGAAATCGATTCCAGATCAGCGTGTGAGAGACTCGTGGATATTTCGTCTGTTTTATTTATTATACCGATAAAATTTCGTTGCCAATGAATGTATAAAATTATTCTCGGTAGAAAGAAAACATCTTCGTCGCGTTTTCGGTTTGGGTGATCGCTTCAGAGGCGGTGTCGAAAATGGAAATACCTCGGACCTGGGGTGATGCGAAAATGGAAGAATCTGCATAATTAATTCCAAGTGGCGCCTGGCAAACGGAAAGAAACGGTAGGACCGCAGGACCCTTTCAGGACCAATTGTCCTGCTGGAGAGACAACTCACGTGTAGCCATTGTGTCGAAAGAGCGTGGATTTCTGTCTTTAGAAACGCTGGGAAGACTTCTCGTCGTCTTCTCACGAGTGGCCCAGACAATTGCGAGGATCTGGATGTCTCGACGGACGTATCCGTCGTTTTATTTTCTGCTTTGCAACCGAAAACGCAGCCACGTTTGCCGAAAACCTCGATAATGCCGCCACTTGTTCCTTTCTCTACGCTTTCTTCACCGAGCAAATCCGAAAATTCCTCCCTCGCAGTTCAAACCAGGATTAATTCGGTTAGCTTCTAATTCGCGATAAATCTGCCACGATTGGTCGAAAGATCGAACGACGATAGATGAAGGAGAACCTGAAAAATATCGATAGCGTCAGAATCGAGCTATCAAAACGAGAATTCGAGTACAAAGATCTAAAAATAATTTATGACCTTCTGTTCTTTAGGAACTCGTTAGGTTTAGAACATTATAACCCTTAAATAAAAAATTAATTATAAATTATATCATCACTTCCAGAAATTAATTTCCCCATCGGATAACTCGATGCAGAAAATACTCCAAAGCAGTCTATAAATCAGTCACTGCTTCCTGGAATTAATCGCTATACCGAGTAATTTGTTAGCAGAAAATTTAAAAAACATTTACAAATCCAATAATCATTCGCGAAGAAGAAGGAAAATTACGGGTTAGAAAGATATTCCAGACATACACGTACAACACACGCGTAAACCCCTTAGTTACGCTAGTATTTCCATATCCTCGATAAAAAGATAATACGATTACTCGCACAGATTTCGTGAGATTTTCGCTGTCTGGAGAACGGAATAGAGAGGATGATCGGGTGATTTGTTAATTGCTAATTACGGGACGATTAGTTGAGGGTTAGATGCGTTAATTGCCAGTCGGAACAAAGCGCGTTACACACGGCTTATTTATAACCGTGAATGTTGCAGGCATCGGTAGCGAAGAACCGAGTAATTAGATAGCCGTCGGACGTCTTCTATTTGTTGTTCGATACTTAAAATGCTAAGACAAGAGTGATCTACGTGCTCTGGCCAACGTCACGACGCGAGCACGCCGCATTCTCGACATCGGACACGCGGGAGCCATGCTACCGCCACTGTTCTCCACGCCTCCCGATTTACGAGCCATTTCGATGGAAATCGGTGGAAGTTCGTGGAAGTCGAAACTTTTCGGAGGTGCATGCTTCTAAAGGGAAGATAAACGGAATATAGAGCACTATCTTGTCTGCGAGTAGTGAAAATATCTGTAATTTTGAAGTGCAAAGAGGCCGAGGTGCCATTAATAAACTCCACGTGAAATTACACGTTCCGACCGTTCCTTTTTATGGGAGAGAAAAAGGAAAACGTGTCTATGNGATGGGTATCGGGATGGGTACGGGGCTTGGAGATGATTTTTCGTGCCTTGAATAAATTATTTGGAATAATTAAGCAGCGATCAACATCGAATTGGTTTCGTTTATTTTCCTTAAGCTGGGCACACTGGATAAACATTGCGAAATACGCAAATTACCAAGTGATGTTTAATTTAATTAAAGTTCAACGAAGCGAATTATTCGAAAAATGTTTGGAGAACATTTCACATATATATTTTATGCTTTTATTTTATATCTAATAATTTAAATGTTGCGCCAGAGTGATCTTTCTATCGACTAAACGACTTACCAACTAAGGAGAACGCTTTTACCGACTTTTCAATCGAGGGTATAGTCGCGTTCTACTTAAACCGTAGATAATCCTAAACGTTAAAGGGAGAAATCTATACTATCGACACCAGGTATATAAAATATTACAACAAACTAAAAATTGTAAACAATGCAGGCTCTTGGAGGCTTTTTTAAACATTATGCTAACTATTTTATTTCATCGCTTCGCGGAAAATAATCTCACTGATTATTCCGTCGACGGTTTCCGCGTCGTTCGAGAAGATGTCGCTACCATCTCTTCTCTAGAAATTCTTCAACCCCTAACAAATCGCTACACCTCAAACACGAACCTACAACTGCTTCCAATCTCGCACGACTACGCCCCCGCGAAAAAGAAATAAGTAGAAAGAGAACAAATACTGAAAGTACAGTATCAGAATTTCCGCTTAAGTAAGTACCTATCATTCTACAAATCTTTCCGCACTCCTTCTCTCTCTCGAAAGAAAAAACCCCGTAGAAAATCCTTGACCATAAGCGGCAGCTTTAACCCGAAACGATACGCGTGACCGGCCACTAAATCTCAGGAACCGCGGCACGTCTTAAATAACGAGACCTTTCCGGAGGCTGACCGGCCTAGAAAAAGTCGGGGCCCGCGTTTCCGAGCGTCATAAATCATGAAAAATAAGCCCAGAAGGGGCGCGGAGCTGGCAGGGCAAAAAATCGGGACGCTGCTGTAGAGAATAGGAGATTAACATTCTTATCTCTTCTACCTTTCTGTCATCAGCCGAGATTGCGCACCGAGAATCATTAAGGGATCTTCCGTAATTTGCGAAGGTGTCTGATGTGTGGACGTTGATCAACGCGAGTTTCGGAATAAATCAACACCGGCTGCGTTTCCTGATGAATTTCCAAAGCCCGCCGAATCCACCACTACCCTCGCCTTTCCTCGCCATTCCTCAGCAACGTAATTCCAGGCTTCTGGCTTCAGGATTCGGATTAATCCGTCCTCTTTCTCAGAATTAAACAACAATATCCTCTAGTCGCCGAATTTCTTTTTCCTTAACCCCCTTTATGGGTTCAAGTAGCATTTCAAAATGTTCAAATCAGTGTTCAAGTAATTAGATATAAATTTACTTCATTTTTGATGATTTTAGGCAGCCTTCGCGTTGAAACGCAAGAAATATAATTATCGTCGCGTGATTAGCGGAACCTATGATCGTGAGTTTCGATACGAAGAATCCGTGACGAGTTAAACTTGCCATTGTAATCTACAGGATTAGTTACGAGAAATTTATTTAACCACCGTGTACCGGTTTCGTGAAAAATATAATTCGATAAAATTTTAGATGTTCGTGGAATATTTAATGATATTTAATGAAGCACTTAACGTCGTATTAACTAACTCCATTATGTCTTCTATATTTACAAAGTCATTCTCTCTCTTCTTTACACACGGACGTCCTTTCTCTTGCACGCTTCCTTATATATCGCTGCACGGACTAATTAACACGGGAGAGGATGAATAGACAACCATAAGAGAGGCACACAGCCTCCATGGGATACAAATGTAGTGAGTACATACTCGACAATTTCTGTTACGCAACGATTGCTTTACAGGGAGAATCCGACCTCTATAATACGAGAAAAGAAGAGTTAGATCTGTTCTGTCTATCACTCGCTATCCACTCGTAGCGATAGCCATAAAATAGTACGAGTACACAGTGACGAGCATAAACGAATCTATAGACTACTTGGTTGTTTGAACAGCTCTGAGCTCGCGAAGAAAAATCGCCCGATGACATCTGTGGACTCGATAAAAAGAGAAAAGCCTGCGCTTTCACATCCGCAAATTGAATTTCTACATAGACGTTTTTATAGCAGAAGATAAACACCGTTTCTTCGCTTACGAGATTGTAAAAATTCAAACGTTGATAGCTCCTTATAAAATTTTGTTCTTACATCCAAATAATTAGGAACCGAATTCCTGTAGTGTCCATATTTTTAAAAATCATATAGACATTAACGCGCGATTTTTTGCCAAGTATTTTCGCTTTGAATGGAGTGCATCACCGATATTATAATAACTGGAAGAGTAAATTTGGTAGAATATTTGCGCGTATATTTGCACTGGTCATAATGAATGACAACGAGTGAAAAATCAGCTGGTTTTTCCAGTTATAACAAGTAGAATGGAATTTCGACGAAACAGTATAGTTTATTCAAGTGTATCGGTGTGCCGGCTTATTCGGGCTCCGCGTAAAAAATGTTGCTGGTGGATTTATAGGATCATTAATGAAATGTTCTTTTAATATTCAGAATGGACGATAAGGATGTAATTAAACTGGATTACACGTTCCTCGGGCACCAGGAAATAAATACTCGGATTTTCTCGGAAAAATTTAATTTTTCGGAAATTTATCCGAGAAAATTGTCGAATTACGTATTCGGTTTCGTGGTATTAAGAAATTAATTGTTGTTTTCATTTGATGTTTTCCTTAAAAACTAGCAGGTTTTTCGTAACTATGCTTCGCAGACAAATGTAACCCGTAAAGATGTGAAAGTAGTCGACTTTGTACATAATTAGTAGTAATTATGTACAATTATATAGTGGTCATAGCAAAAATGTTATCACAATCTTCGACTCGCATAATCACGGGTATACTTATTAACGCTAGAAATACCGACGTACGAGTAATCACACACATTTCGCACAAATACAAATAATTCTAGCGGTAAGACGAATAAAAATAATTACAAACAATTATCCTTTGATCTTAATGAGGGTAAACATAAATTCTATCAAAACATTGCGATATTAAAACACCCGAAACGAGTCACTTTGATTCCTGTGATAGCTCCAACGTTGAAATCAACTTCTCCATGGATACCGGCACACACGCGTAAGTTTAGTTCATTTAAAATCACAATTATTACAAGCGGGGAGAGAATTAGACTCAGTCGGAGAACTATTCGCGATAAAACGCAGAAGAATTAATTAGTCGATCTCGCGCGTTGGTGGGCCCGAAATCCTCCTTTCCGTACACCCCGGCCTAACAGCGCCGGTAGAACGAGCCCTGAGTAATTAGTAGGTACCTACCGATCAGCATCTGCAAAGTGAACGAGCATTACCATGCTTAACGAGTGCTGCACAGGGCGCCCGTGAATCTCCTTGTCCGGTGTGCCACGGGATTTCACCTCGGCCGTGTTTCTATCGCTACTCGATCGAGGACGCGCTCCGCTCCCGCGAAAATTCGATCATTCCACTGCCCATAAAACGTTTCCAACGCGTGGAAGCAACCAGTGAAACAGGTAGGCCCGATCAGGAACCAAAGGATAGGTGGTACAATGGCTAGCAGCGGGAGGAAGAATCGTTTTTTAACATCGTCGCAACCGACCACGTTTATCCCCGACCGGGTAATTTGTGTTTTCTGCCTCGCTCCGGGGGATGGAGCGGAAAATTCAATCGTTTTCCACCAACCCGGGATTATACGGTGTCGTTTGTCATCATTTAAGTAATTCCCTTTGTTTGCCGCTTTTTCCGCGATCCTGGTCACCGAGACAGGTGCTGTACTCTGGAAATACTCCGCTGGAGACGATGCTTTATGGCATCTCTCGCAGGTATCCGTCTCGACGCTCGTTCGAAACGTGTCCTTCCCGATTTCTGAATCTCCGCGTTCGAACCGAGCAGACGCTCGGATAGCTTAATAACGCGGTTGCGAGTCGGTGGAGGATTCCTCGTTTGCATCGACCTCACCGCGGCTGGCACACTTTTGCCGCGGTGACCCGATTCCTCGCGTTATCCCCTTCGACCCGTCGCAGTCTCGACCGTCATCGTTTCGAGCGGCTCCTGGGTCTCGTCGCATGCAAATATTTGGGAAATCGCGGAGCCGAAGACGGAGACGGAAGATGGACGCGCCGCTGTGTTTGAGGTTTGGAATAGGCAAGAGTTGGTGGGGTAGGTAGCTCCACGGGAGGTTGGTTTCAGACGGTAACGAGTTCAACTTGCCGCTGATTGGAATAAATACGAGGCAGTGATCGTGAAAAATACGGAGCGGATCGGGATAATCGTTGCATGGGAATCGGTAAGCGGCTGCCATGCTATCATTACTCGCTATTGAGATATTCTGTCGTTAAACGATACCCACTTACGACACGAGTCTAGTTAACGAGTCGAGTTAAATAAATTCAAAGCCAGCTTCGTGTAATCCATAAGACTAACGAGATTTATGAAAAATCGGGGAATCTGGGAGGAATTGGCTCAGCAGCTTCGATCTCCCCTACTCTTTGCCGCATTCCCCAAACGCGTCGTAATTCTCTATGCTCGCATCCCTCGTGTTCTAAGTACGTCCAAGTATAAACGAGGGAGTAAATAAAGTAGGCTCCCAGAATGCGGCTTACTCGGTGCAAGGTTCCCGTGAACAGCACGAAAATACCAGTCGCTATTGGACCGCTGCCAATTAGCAGCGAGCATCAGTCATTAGAGAGTGGCATCAATCGTTGGTGCCACCTGTCCGAAAATTGTACATCGACCGGTGGAATTGTACCGGCCGACCCTTTCCACGGGCCCTATCTACGGCAACGAGGTCTCCGCTCGAGATAACCCATCTCCATTGTCATTTGTTTGTATAAGTTAGCGGATTAGAGCCAGTCATCCGCGTGAAAGGCAACCGCTCGTCCGATCGAAGTGATATCGAAGATGGAAGTCCGATCCGCTCGGGCCACCCCTGAACAGATCCTTCTCCGCCGCTCTAAAAGGCGTTCACGCAGAAAGAATAATTAATCCTCCGGACTACGTGGCTCGTTTACGGCCGATATCAATCATCCGCGTCTCGTCTCGCCGACGAAAAGTCAGAGAGCGTCATTGGCCGGTTAATTAAGCAAGGATTTTTGCCTGGGTCGAGCCCTTCTTACGCAGAGGATGCATTGATAGAGATAGAGCGAAATTTTTCGTCTATTTACTCCGCGAATGGGTTTGAAGAAGGGATAATCGAGGTGGAGGAAGGGCGAATGTTAAGCGTGAATCATTTGCGAGGGCCGTCGAACTGTTTCGGGATGTTGTTCGATATTTTTGGAGAGATTTACTGCGGTATATTCCAGTGAAAACGCCAGACAAGTTTATACGAATCATTGCCAGCCGGCGGCTTGCCATGAGCGTGGCGTGTTTTTATTGATAGGGTCTCGCGAAGATGCGTTAATCTTAAGAATTCTAAATCATCGCTAAGCACACCCTGTCGACGCATCGTAACGACACCTCGGCCGGTGATAAAAGTCTCTCGATGCTTCTTACCGAGACGTCATCCCCTTAAACCTCTCGTTAAAGATTCCACCGTATCAGAATGAACTTTTCCGCCACCCTTAACGGGACGGGGAAACACGGCGAGTCCTCAACGAATAATAAAACGCTCGATACGCGGGCAAAAAGCTAACGACGAATAGCTGAAACTAATAACCGAACCCTTTCCAAACGATCATTTGCATAAGCAACACTGCTATAAATACGAAACGCATTAGCATCCTCGCCATGCGCGAAATTAATTCTCGCATGCACAAAGACGAAGAAGGAGAGAGTCGGAGTGATGGAGTAAGCGGAGCGGCAGGGAGTGAGAGAGGGAAGAACGGAAGAGGGAGCAGCTGTAGAGCAGAGTCGTGGCTGACAAGCAGAACATATTAATTAACTGTTAGATATCACCGTATATCGGTGTGTGGCTGTGTGTGAATGGAGGATTATTCGTAAGGATCGACGGCGCATTAAAAACGTCGATATAGTCTAAGAAGCGTCAGCATCAAGCAGCGTTCAGGCCCACGTTTTTTCGTCACGATGAAACGACTTACGGTCCTCGCCGTCTAACAGATCGTACATTTTCTTGGAATTCAAATGCGCCACGATCTATATCCGCAGCAGGAACGAACAACCGCAGAAAGACAGAGGTGAACCCGGTGAAAGAGGGAGAAAGAGAGAGAAAGAGAGTCCGCGCGCGTTTGTTTATTCAGCGGCGCTCGTAAATATAGTGCCTGCAAGGCATCATGGCCGATACAGCGAACCGGCGATATCTCAATCTTCAATTTTCCTTCCCGGATCCGCAGCGCTGAGGTGGATTGATATCCGGCTTTTTGTAGGGGCTGATGAGCCGGGACATCTCAATCGGCGCTTTTTCCGCGGGAAAGATTGGCCAAGTGCGCCGGTAGGCCGTCCCTCTGGTTTATCCACGTCCGCGAAATTGATCATCTTCTCCGGAGAATCTCGTAGACGGCGGCTGCTCGGTCTCGCGCGATCGTTCACGTCAACTTCGACCGACCGGTATGGAAACGAGAGAAGGAGGTTTCGAATTCGGTAACGACCGGTTTCGGAGAAGAAAAGCTCTCCTCTTCCTTCTTCTTCTGCCTCCCCTGCTGCCGCTGCTTCCTCCGACGATCCTGTTTCCTTTCGACGACTCTTCGGGGTACACAGGCTCGGTCTCCGTCTCACTTTTCCTCCCGCCGTTGGTCCGCTGCCGCTTCTGGTGTTTCATCCTCTTCTTCCCGTTGTTAGTCGTTCGTGGTCGGCTTCCGAAGGCTTCCTCCTGCTGCTCGTTCTTCGGCTCGCACGTTCGCCACCCAAAGGTCGCGAAGAACAGCAAGAGAGCCGTGGGACGTCGCGGTGTCGGCTTTGTTTTGTCCCGACGAATCCATGATGAAAACGTGTATCCACCCTTTATTCACTTGGATGCAAGGTGGGCAACCGCGAGAGAGCCACCGTGTCGGCCGGCCGGGGAGCAACTCGGCCGAGTTTATGCGCTACGCTACCAACGTCAAGGACACGTTTTCGCGTAGAATCTACGAGCATGGCAGATAGGTCCACTTTACTCATTGCGCTGCCGCCTAACCACCGCGCCGCGCGGCCGTATGTTAAACTTCTCTCCCTGTCATTCGGTTTCGTCCTTTGATCGAGGAAACACTTTCTCAAAGGAAACTCCTTTCCTCCTGCCTCTCCGCCAAGTCCGAGTTTCCAGTCTCCGAGAAGATCGGAGAGGATCACTAGCGGCAGGATTAACGCTCGATTAACTTACTCGGACTATATATCGCGACGATAAAGATTATATAGCACACGTCCGCGACGGCCTAGACGACCGCGACCGGATTCCTCGTAGACGCCGGTCAGTTTACAAGCCGATTGACGTTGTTATGAGTAATTTGCCCGATAACTCGCGCGCGGGAGCCGTCAATGTCCAGCCGACTAGCGGATTTTTTTTCGCCTCGCATTTTCCTAGCGAATAGACGGAATTTTGAAGGACGATATGGCAGGTTTTGTCCGCGCTAAACGGTAGTTGGCCAGGAATCGTTTAATAGTAGTAGTAATTACTTCGTTTCGAATGACCGACCGTTTTGCTTTCGCTCCCCTACCGAACGGGACTTTAATGGCCGGCTTGCGACCAGGATTATTAGCTGTTTGGGGTAGTTGTGCCGAGATACGCTTCGGTAGTGCTCGTTATACCCGGTGGAAAAAACTAGTATCTCGCAGGGAGAAATCGTTCGGCCGCTACCCATGGAACGGCCGACGTAAAACACGCGGACAATCGATAATCGCAGCCGATGATCGAGATATCGCGAGATTAACATTTTCATCGTGGTTAGCATCGCAATTAGGGGATTTTCTCTTTCTTATCAGGAGAAAGTTTCGGTCTGCTGTGGCTTGGTCGGATTGGGAGGATTGGGAGGACGGAATTATCGGGAAGAAAGGACGGGGAGCGGCGAATGGAAGGTATAGCAAGGTAATAAACGGCAGGGAACCGGAGGACGGTCGCGTCGCGTCACCGTGGCAAGACGCCATGGCAATGACAGTGCAGAATGTCATTTGTTAATTTAAATATCACGATAATTCAGGCTACTTCTCTGTCTTGGCAAGCAGCCTTCTCTCCGTGCTTCTGGTATCTCTCTGCGACCAGCCGCACAACCCACATCCACTTACCTCCTCTCTCCTTCCTTTCTCTTTCCGCCTGCTCCCTCTGCCCTCTCTCTCTTCTAGCTTGTTTCTCGTGCTCTCGCGGGGCCATTCCTCTCCGCTCCGTCCGTCGAGCGCACCTTTTCGTTTTGTCGATCCCCGCACCTGTCTCTCCCCCGCACACCTTTTATTTCACCGACCCTGACCGGAGCCGGCTTTAAAATTTCAAATCAGCTTCAATCGCAATGGCTACGTGCCGGTCGTATCGTTTGCGGTCGAGCCTCGTCGGCGATGCAATTGAGCATCCGTTCGAGTATTCGGCGCTTCCAGTATCAGCTCCGATAAGGATCATTGGCGTAGCGCGGCGTACCGATGTTCCGCCTCGGGCACCCGTTTCCTTCTCGATTAACCCATGCTAGGTCCAACGTCCCCCTTCCAGCAGGAACTGTTATCCAATCAATCGGACGCTTCTCCGATTTCCTCGCTGTCCACCACGGCGAAAAAAGCGTCGCGGCCGCCAGGGTACGCGGACAGAGAGGTCGAAATGACCGAAGGCTATGTAAATTCTGCGCGAGCTTGCAATCTCACGTCGAATTCGCGAGGCAGGAACGCGATCGAGAATGAGCGGCGGAGAAGAAAGAGGAGGTAGGAATGAGCGACGACCCCGAGGCTGAACCCAGGCCATATAACGAGTCGCCTCGGGAACCAAGGGATCCTCGCCGCGGCAGAGCAGTCTGTGGATGAAAAGTCTTAAACGCGAGATCAAATACAATTCAGACCCGGAAGGGCTGCCTCTTCTTCTGCTTTCTCCTTCCACTCCCACCGCGTCCCGCTTCGTAAAGCTTCGCAGGTCGAGAAAGAAGGAAGCAAGCACGACGACGACGATGACGAAGAAGGAGGAGAGGAAAGAGAAGGAGAAGGAAGGAAGATGAGGAGAAGAGTTAGAGGCGGGAGGAGGCGCACTCGATGCTGGTTCTCTGGAGCGAGAAGAGAGTGACACGATAGGAAGAGACAAAACGAGGAGGAGAAGGCGAAGAGGCTCAATTCTGCGCGGCTCTGCGTGCTACATAACCGACGAGGAAGGAGACGATAATAGCCAATCACGCGGCGAAACCAAAAACCTCGACGAGGAACGTCGTAAAGCTCGTTGATGCTCGCCTCGTTCCGTCCTCGTTCCGCTTGCGGCGCTCGCGGCCGCGTGGAAACGAGGGCCGTGCCGGCGTGAGAAGAACGGCTGAGAGGATCGAAGGGTTGTCGAAGGTTGAAGGAGGACCGACGGTGAAACGCGAGCGTAGAATCGTGGTCTGTTCGACTCTGGTCACCGTCGAGTGGGGGAGATATTAATTAGAATAATTGGTGCTAAGAGGCTCGTTAGCGTTGAACCGAGACAGCAAACGAGCGCGCCTCGGACGCGAAAATAAAATGAGAGGAGATCGCCGGGTACGGTGATTTCTCGCCTCCACTATCGCCACCGGAGAAGTACCTCAATCAGACTCCAGCTCCGTCATTTGCGTATTTCTTCGGGCTGAAATTTCCTCTCCCTCCCGATTTCCCTCGTAATACCCAGCACCATTCGAGAGGTTACGCGATTTCCCGTGGCCGGGAAAACCGATCCGCTGGCCCACGCGATTTAATTACCCCGACTGTATTCTCTCGGTTGATAAAATAGGGGGAATTGGCGGTAAATGGCCGTTTCGAGAGACACGTGGAAGACGAGGAGAAAAACGAGAGCACGTGGAGGACCGCGACGCAGATGTCTTCGCCCTAATTGCGACGTGCAATGGTAAACAGCGCAAATAACAATGTGCTGGAGAAATTCTGCGGGTGATTTTTGCAAGGACTCGGGGCTCGGCTAATCGGGTGCTCCGGTCGGCGCGCACCCTGATCCACCATATCCACTCACCGACGACCTGCCGGATCGATGCCCTTGTCTGGCGGGATTTTTCTTCGGCCACAGGGGAGAGAAACGGAAGAGAGAACGCGAGAGTGGAGCCTCTGGTTGGCCGGCCAGCAATTCCGTCTTTATTCCGCGAACGAGTCCGAGGCCCCCCTAATCAATTCCAATTAGAGAGCGGAATATTTGCGGGCCAGGCGCAGCGCAGCACATCGAGGGACTATTTGCAGTCCTCTCTTACTACCGAGAGCGGAGTCCCGAGAGCTGGGTCTCGTTGGCCGTAAATCAAGCATCAGTCCATACAGAATCCACCGTACGTGGAGATCCCTGCGCTGCCCTGTGTCGATTGCTGGCGTGGGCGTGCGTGTGGCCTCCATGCGTACGTGCATCCGTTGCACGCAACGGAGAGGAAGAAAGGCGAAAAGCAGTACGGAAGGAAGGAGGACAGGAGAGGACAGTGAGAGGACCAGAAGAGTGGGACCAAACCGGTGGCTCGGTGATCGCTGACTCACGAAGCGAACATAAGTCGGTCGATACAACTCAATACGCGATTCACGGTGACAGTTGGTAAAACAGGGTACTTCTAATTGGCTGGACGGGAAGCCTAATGCTGATTAGGCTTTTCTCTTATCCCTGGTTGTGGGATCGCCAGAAAGAGTTGCCCTGCACCGGCGGCCCGTGGTGGCCTCGGCAAAGAAACACGCTGATTGGGCACGTGGGGCAATCCATCGTTACACGCAACAGCCTGCTGGCCTGCTTTACCACGTTGACCTACCTTCCCTCCTTCTCTTTCTCTCTCCTCTCTCTGCTCGGCGAGATCTATCGCTCGATCGCTCGATGTTAATATCGTAATTAACCAGGACTGCGCGGCTATAACGATCGCCGGAAAAGGTCAGCTCCGTTTCCACCTCCGAGAGGCCTCCGAGAGGCTGCCGAGAGGCCGCTTTTGCGAACAACGTCGAGGAAGTTGTCACCGTTTTATTTACACGCACGAACCAACCTCGCTCGGCCGGAGTTCCACCGAACCTCCTCGCTAATTCTCCCTGAAGAGAGGCTGAGAGAGAGCCGTCTTGACCGTCGCTACCGCCGTCGCCGTCGTTGTTGCTGCTTCTGCTGCTGCTCGGAAACCTTGGCCGATCTCGTGGGCCGCGAGAACAAGCAGGGTCGATGATAAAGCACGCTGGACGTCAAATGGTTCGGATGGCGGGGCGAGAGAGGAGCGTTTCGAGATAAATGTCGCCAATCCATCTAGGCTTCGCGAAACGGAGCGGTCCAGGACGGACATCGAATGGGGTCGGGTTCGCGTGTCCCGCGTACAATGGTCGTTATTCACATTCCAACTGGGCCCGTTCGATTTTTATTCGGCCGCCAGCGCAGAGTTTACCTCCGTATGACGTGGGTCTCGCTCTATCTTCCTCTCCTCGGCCGAGCGACCGAGAGATCATGCATCGAGATTTCGTGGGAATCCGACCACGCGGATCGTACCACGTGGCCGAGGCACAGCCCTGGCCTGGCGTGTCCGCCGCGAATTTAAATTTCTAATCTTATGATTTGTGGCGGTCGACCACTACTTCTGATAGCGAATGTAGCGGCTACGACTCTATTAGGCTGGATCTTTGCCCAAAGCAGCTCCTGCTGGACCTTGAGCCCGCTGGGGTCCGCCGGGGCCCTCCTCTTTCTCCCGTCACCGGTCTCTTCTTTCGCCCGTTCAATGAGCTCCGGGGGTTGCCCGATACACCTCGCCGATCCGGCCGATAACCGTGTTTTTCCTCGCCATCCAACCACCCACCCCAATCCCTCGCATCGTCCCCTCATCTTTTTTCCCCCTCTCGGTGTGGTTTCGCTAGATCTCGGGGAATTGGTAACGACAAATTCGCGAATGGCGCGAGACCGCGCCTAGGCAGATCGAGCGGTTATCGAGTCAACGATTAACGACTCCACGCTGCTTAATTAAGACCTCACTGCTGGCGATTTACGAGCCAGGAGGATGCCCGAACGCGGTAATTACGACATCGACGGAATGTAAAGTTGGAACGGCGTTGGAACGCCGAAAGGCGAGGCACTTTATTGGGACCGGTTGACATGACATGTGCCAACGCTGTCGAAAACC
>NIJG01000681.1:11975-26272 GCA_002201625.1 Euglossa dilemma | reverse complement strand
GAGAGAGAGAGAGAGAGAGAGAGAGAGAGAGAGAAAGAGGAGGAAGGAGAAGAAGGCATTGTTCGCCGGGTTGGACCCGGTGGAACCCTCCCGCTGCGCGAGTTATTTGCCACGATTCTCCTTCATGATTCTCCTTTATTCTAATTTGTAACGACAGGAACGGAGCACGCGAGCACGTCGATCCTGCTGCTCTCCGCCGCTTCGCTTCTCGGCTTTTCCCTGCTGTACCCCCGGATCCGGAGCATCGGTTCGAGAACAATCTCCGGCTACTATTCCGACCGGCGTCCATAGGCTATGCCTATTCGCGTCGCGTCCATCGGGGGCCGGCGAGACAGAGAGTGGTGAATGAGAGAAGGGCGAGAGAGAAGCGAAGCGAGCCACAATGGACTCCCTATAATTTCGGTATCGGTGTTTTTTGTTAAAGGCAAACAACGGCCTGCCATGGTTAACCTTGATCGGTAGCTGAACTTAGCTGAGTAAGCCTCCGTTTAATTAATTCTTTAATTACTTTTCCCGGAGCGAACGCGGCCAACGCGGGCAGGGATCCACGCCTGATTTCCGATATCTGATACGGATACCGTGTCGCACGCCGCCTCCCTCTCCTCTCTCGCTCCTCTCTACCGACGCCGTCGTCATCCGGTCTATGCGTGTCTCGGATCCGGCGCGATAACCCCTCACGCGTCCATCGCCATCCGTTTCGATAACTTCCGCCGCTCCTTTTGCCAAACGCTTGCCAAACGTCTGCCTATCCGACCAATTCCGACGATGCCTATGTATTTACACGTGGATCTAACGTCATTTAGACACCGCGTCTCCTCCTTCTTCCCGTTGCCTTCCCGTTGCATTCCCGTTGGCCGTGCAATCGAACGAAAGACGAACGAAATCCTCGACTCGGAAGAAGAAAGCGTGTGATATCCTTGCGATTTTCCACGCGATTTACCGTGTACGCTGGAACGCGACACGGTGCATACGTGTTCGCGTATTGGGGTAGCCGGCTTGTAACATTCGTTATGCATGGTGTGTTCATCCGTCAAGGTGGTTAGCACGCAGGGGGCCCGTGTCGCGCAAAAAAAAAGAGCCACGTCGTAAAATTCGGCAGGGTAATCGATCATTGTTCTTGGAGGCTGAGCCATTGCACCGCGGCCCCTCCGCCCCTCCTAACCGCTTCACTCTCCTTTTCGCGCCTCGCCTCGCCGCGCCAACTCTCCTGCCGCCGATCCTCCTTCCACCTTTTTCGCCGCGTTTTTACCCGTTCCTTTAATATCGGAATTTACTTATTCTCCTTTCCGACCGAGTCGGCACGCGAGATCATCCGCGCTGGTTCTTCATCGCTTTTATACCCTTACCAAACCTTTCAGATTCGTCGCGACTCGTTTTTCGACCAAGCGCCGAAGTTTTATTCTCCTCTCCTCTCCAAACTCGGCGCCTTCGTTTGTACCTCGATTTACTCCTCAGGAGTGACGTGAATTTGATCCCATCACGAACAACTTTGAAATACTGATTCGAATTTTTGGTTTCCCGTCGACTACAAACTCGTCGCCTTCGCGTATACTTCGGTGTACTCCTCAAGAATAGTAAATTCGACTAACTTTTAAATAGCGATCCAAATTTGGACTCTGAGAAGGGAATCGAGAAGATTCTATCGCTATCCTTGAAATTTATATTCTAAAAGTATCGACTCTATCGCGATTGACGCAAAGACTATGGACGTGTACTCGAGTATAGAAAGTAAAAGAAAATAAAAAGAGCGTGCAGTCGAAGAACCAAGATCGATACTAATTTCACCAAAAGCGACTGCGAATTTTTAGCAACGGGAAGAATAAATATTTCAAGACGAGTGATTTAGACTGCTTCGATAGTTCGAATTCTGCTCCAAAACCACTTTCACGCGCACCTCTCTAGGTATTCCCCGAAATTGCCAACGAATCGATTTCGCTACGCTTGATCTTCGCTTCAACGACTCAAATTTAGGCTTCTCCTCGATCTCGAGCCCCCTCCCGTCCGTTAAACTCGATGCTACTATCTAAATTTCCTATAAACTCGAAAACCACGGCTACCTTCCCCGATATCCCAAGCAAATGGCGTCGAATACATCTCACGGCGCTCTAATCGGTGACTCGAATTAAAGTTTCCCTTCGATCCAAATTCAAACAGCTTCCTCGAAGCCGGTCGGCTCGTAAGGGGAAGGAAATCGATGGCGCGGCGATGAAATTAAAATTTCCAAGAGCTGGAAGAGGAGCGCTGGCACGCACACTTATGCTCGGAGAGCGGCGTCGAGTCGATAGGCGTCCTCGTACCTAGGACTCGGTAACCAACCAGCTAAAGGGGCAAAACAAAGGTCTGGAACATTGTCGGAGAAAGGTTCAGAGGTTTGTACGCGGGTGCACGCGCGGGGAGAACAGTGACGTCGGTTGGCAGGGTGCGCGCAATAACGTAGCGGGGAACCGCGTCGGGGCTGGCCACCGTTAATCAAGGGGTGGCGTCGCGGTGGGGGCCAGAGGGGAAAATCATCGAGGACGAAGCGTGTTGAGGCGGCTGGAAATTCAGCACGGAACGTACGAGCCGTTTACGTTTACGGACGCGTGTTGACCGATCTCCGGGGCTAAGGAGGCGTTGAGAGGGGCAGCCTCGTAAAATAAGGCGGCGACGTGCTAGATACGAGCTCAACGGTGCGTCGTAAAATCAGTCGGTGTCGGTGCAACCGCATAATTCTTCGAACTACCACGGCCCCGTGAATTTTCGCCACCGCTTACCTGCGTGGACAAACAACCGGCCCGTGTTATGCGGATGTAATTGTTGCCAGCAGATGTTCCCATTCATCGGTCTCCCTCGCCGCGGTTTCCAATTCCGTCAGGAAAACGCCGGTACACCTTCCCTATTTAAAACTAAACTCCGCCACACCGCCTTTCTTTCCTTTCCCTTCCTCCGTCCTCGATGTAGATGTAGTCGTGGTCGTGGTCAGTTTAGAAACGCGGATCGAAAGAAACGAATAGTTTGGAATTAGCTCGAGGTCGTTAGTGCGTGGATGGTCAGCGATGGTCGGAGAGGCCGGCGAGGATGGTTGCACGAAACCGTGGCCGAAGAAAAGGCACGCGAGCCTCTCTGCGCTATGATCTCGTTGAAAAGGAGAAGACGTTAAGAGGGACAGCCTCGTAAAATTAGGCGACGGCCAGGGCAGGCGATCGTTGGACGCGGCGCGTTGCCATCGGAGGCTCGTAAAATTAGCCGGTACCGGTCCGCGGATAATTTCTTACTCGCGACCAATGTTAGATCTGCTCTACGGCTCGCCTATAGTCCGTAACGAGACCGCTTCGGTCCCGCCGGCGAAAGAGAAGCGGAACGTGACGGGGGAAAGGAAAGAAAGAACGGTGAAAGAAGGGCGAAAGAGAGGAGGGAATTAATGGAGTGGTGGAGCGCGATGGAACGGTTTGGCGAGCTTAAAGGTTGGCTCCCGGTTGAGATGAACGGAGTGACATTTAAACGCCCTGGAATTCCACGGAATCCGGCATCATAGAGAGCTGCCAGAAAACGAATCATATTACACGGCTGGAACGGAGAGAACGCGACGGGTCCATCGGACCGCGGAAGGAGGGACGCAGATGTCCGAGAAAAGGTAACGAAGGAAGCGACAATTTTGATAATCGGTGTGCGCGTTCCGTATAATGCCGACAAGAGGCGTAACCGGCATCGGCCACGCAAGATACGACACGACGTTTCTGCTTCTACTCGGGCTCATCGTCTCGATCGCGCCTTATCCCAGTCGGATCTAACTTCTATCCGTGCTCATCTGCACACGCCCGGTCCCCGGGCCCCTTTATTATTATTTCCCAGCGAACCTTCCGCTTCGAGCCGCGGACGCCTCGCCTCGTTCGCCGAAATTCTCCAATCTAGTCGCGAGACTTCGGATCCTTATCTTTCCAGCCGAGGATCCGGCCGAGAGAGAGCGAGGACGAGAAGAGGGCAATGATAGCGAGCGGAGCGGACGTAAGGTCACGCAATCGCGCGGAGATGAAGCGCGCGCGCGCGAGTTTACGAGGCGAGCCGGCGATCGGTTCTAGACGAAATTTCACCGTTGGTAGCAGATGAATCGTCCGGGTGATTCGCGCCACGGATGCTCGTATGCACGATGACGGGATCGTCGATGCTTGAAAGAAGAAGAGAAGACCCCGACGAAGCCGCTTCAGTCCTCTCCTCTCCTCTCCTCTCCATCAACCTTCGGCGTTCGCGTTCGCCTTCGCGTTCGCTTCGTGCTTGCGTGCCAGTCAGCATTGGCAAATAATTTCTTGCACGCAATTACCCGCTACTGGAATTGCCTGGTAGGCGACCTCAGTCCGTCAGTCATTTACTTTTTAAATTGAGCCTACCTACCTACCTCTACCTGCCCGGCTGACTGGCTGGCTGACTGGCTGGCTGGCTGACTGGCTGACTGGCTGAATGACTGGCTGGCTGGCGGGCTGGCTGACGGACTGCCGAGCTCACTGCGTATGTGCCTCCGTGTGAGACGTCGCTCTCGCACACTGCCAAAGCCCGAGCGGACACGCGACGGTTTCGTGGCACGCAGAATTTCCCAACGCTCTCCGAGTCGCCCACTGATAAGCATCTTCTCTTTCACGACGTTTAGCGTCTTCTCGCGTCTTCTCGTCCGAAAATTATTCCAACCGCCCGAGTAATACCAGTTCGAACTTCCGGATCCACCGTTCTCCTTCTCCTTTCCCTCCTCCTCTCTGCCACCCGTCCCGCGATTTTCCTCTTTGTCGTTAAAACTCCTGTCTTCCCCTCCGATTTCCCGATTTCCCTCCGTCCACCGTGCTTCTTACCTCCGCTGATTGCAAGCGCGTTCGATTCCGCGTTCGTGACAGATTGCGGAAACGCACCGCGCGCGGTTCTCTTGAAAGGAAACCGAGAAACGCTGGCGTATTCGCGCCGGTCGAGAGAGACGATGAAGAATTATCCTTTGAATCGAACGTATCAATGAGAAATAAGTGCACGTTTAGCCGGCGTTACGTTTGCGTTCGTGTAGGACGCAGGCCGCGAGTGACCAGGAACTGGGAAGCGAGGAGCAACACAACCGTATCTTAATCGTCTCTTGTTATTGCCTTTCTAGACCAAGCGTGCCGTGCGCCGCGCTCGTGGGAACCCAGCTAGCTTGGGATAAAGAAAAGAGGATACCGAGAGCCAGCGAGTGCCGGTGCGAATTTTCAAACGCTTTCCTCCTGTTACCCGAGCTACGCTATCACCTACGCCGTTTACGTAGAACGAGATCGCCGCCTAAGTTTCTCCTCGGTCACACACACACTGGCGACACCGAGCGCACACGCTGGCGCCATTCTACCTACCCGACGTTTAAACGCGATTCGACGCCTGGCAAATCGATCATCGACGCCCCAGATATTTCGCTCGTGCAGACCGAATCGCGGATAAAATCTGGCCGTGCAACGGGACGCGTACGTTTGAGAAATCGACGCGACATGTTCCGCACGTAAACCATCGTCGACGCGTATCCATTCCCTTCCCCCGAGGGAAAACTCAACCCTTCGGTGAATACGGGATCGACGTAACGAACGCTCGAGATCCGTCGCGGCGATAATTGCAATCGTTCTTTCGCTCACGCCAACTCCACTTGTCCCGATTTCCCTGCCGCCGAATTACTCCTCCGGATCGATGCTCGTTCCACCTCGAAACACGCCGCCTTTCGTACTTCCCATTATCTCGTTAACTGTCTTATCGACCAACAGAAAACTCGCCGGGACTTTACCTTACCTATCCTAGTTATCCTAGTTGGGGCGCGATTAACGCTCTAACGAGGCACGCGGCGTACGTAGATCGTGGAGAAATTTCTCGAGTTAATTCGATGAGGGAAAAATTTCTAGCGCCGCACAACCTCTGCCCGACCACCAATCGTTTGTCACGGCTTAACGTCTGCTCCGACTTATCGCGCGATGCGACACGGAGCGACGTGACGCAGCAACCATTTTATTACTTTTACGGCAAACAGCCGATGGCGCCACGGACGGTACCCGATTCTCCGGCGATTCGCCGCTCGCCGACCGAATTAGACTCATCGACCTAACGTTCCCGGCGTTACACCGCCGTGGAAACCGATCGCGTAAACAATTTCCAACGGTGCGACTAAAAACTCGACCAAAAAACCAGACTATCAACGCCGTTATCGATGGTTATCGTTACGGATTCGTGTACCGTTTCTACTCGTTCCTCCAAGATCCGACGTATCTCGAGTAGAACGCTTCGCAATCGCGCGTTACATAACCAAACAGACGGAAAATTTAATCGATCTCGTTACCAATCGTATATATTCGCGTCGGTTGGATCGGAAGAGACACGAGTCTCGACCTCTGTAGAACGCGAACGTATACGCGTGCATATACCGGACAATGAAAACTGCCACTGCATCATGGATTATCGAAAGTGCGAGCAAAGGTTATCGCAGCGCGATGAAAATGCAACGCCGTGTTTGAGCCAGTCGAGGTTTAGTAACGAACCGACTTCGGCGACCGAATTATTACCGATCGCGATCTTTTATCTGACGATCGATACACCGCGGTGGTTGTGGCCTGGTGAAACAATCGTGGCACGATCGGCCGTAGTCCTAGAACGATGCGCTACTGGAACACGATGTTTGCCTTGCTACTGATTCACGCGATTCGTGTCAACGGCTGGTCTTTCCGCAGAGTCGTAGGGTCCATTGAGAATCGGCTCGCTCCGCTCTCCAATTATACGCGAGGCGTGAACGTAAATTCCACAGACGACAGGGTGACCCTGCAGGGTTAGATAATCATTTTTCCCGGCCGAAAGAAAGTGGTCCCCTGCCCGTCGGGGGAACGATGGGAAAACGTGGCGTGTGCAGGAAGGTTTGGTGAACCAGTTTAAAAGGAAGAACACGCCAACGATGAAACTTATCGCGTAGGGTCGCGCTATCTGCCCCCGAAAATCTCAAAGTTTGTCCATCGATCGAGAAAGTTCGAGGTTACGGCCTCTCCCGCGTTCTTGCATTGAAGAATAGCCGCGTAGAGTATGCGCGATAACGGTTTTTATTGCCATCGATGTTTATCGCATTGATAAGGCAGATCGTTACACGACATTTCGACAAGCAAACTTGTCGTTGAAATTCTCACCTGCGTCTCCAGTGTTTGTAATCGGACAGCGCCGTAATCCGGACAGTGAAAAGAAAAGTGCCAAAGGTGTGGTCAGCAGTGAAAACGCGACGACGATCGAACGTGTTTTTTGACGTCAGTGAAAAATTGTAAATATTTTTACCGAACAGTGTCACGATCGCGCTGCGCGAACTGCGTTTCGACTAATCGAAACTGTTCTTGTTCGTTGTTACGACACGGTTTTCCACCGTCGTCGTACAATCGGTGAATCGTTGTGGACGAAGTCGTATCGATCGTCGTTTTCAACATGAGACTCTCGTGGATCGTATTGACAACGGTGTTCGTTCTGTTTCCGTTTCTCCGCACCACCGTCGCAGATGCCAAGCCATCTAAGAGCGAGCACGAATTCGTACCGTTCCTCTTCGACTTTGACGATGTGAGAAACGTTAGAGGAGGATCCTTCATCACCATTCCTATTATATGTCCGCCGGGGCAAGTGAACATCGGGAATCGTTGTAGGATTAAATTTTAAGTGAGTACAAGTTGCATTTAATGACCGTGAAACGGGTATGCTTCGAACAATAAAGATGGAGACTCGTCCGGTTGAGCGGGCTGCCACGGCAGATAAAACCAACGCGACGCGCGATCTTCGATGCGATTATAGTATTTTTGGAAGTGTTTGCGTAAAAGGGAAAATAGAAAATTCGTGAAATCGCGCTGTATGTATATATAAACATCTACGTGATAAGCTGTAACGCGATCGATAATTTCTACTCGAATTAATTTCAAATGCGTCATTTGTGATAACGAATCGTTCCAATCTATCGATATCGGGTTCCTAATATTTTCTTCGTAAATCTGACAAAGGATTCTCTACGATCGTCCGAGTTCTCTCCGAGGTCCTGCAGGACTCTGCTTTCCTGCACGCAACGTCGGTAAGGAAGCGAGTGAAGCACGAATGAATTATCCAACGAGCAAAGTAGCGATGCGAAGGAAAAAATGACAAAAAAGTCAAAACAAAAAAAAGGACAGAAGAAATATGAACTAAAACACATCGATACGAAGCGAGATATATAAATACTCGAATTGAAAAATCGAAATTATCAATTCGCTCGAGATTATCGAAGGAAGGAAACCGCTTTATCGGTTATCGTGTACGTAACTTAATTATAATTTCAGTAAAGAAACGAGTACCTCTAGCAACTAAACGATACCATCCGTTCTATTATTTTATTTTGCAATCATTTATACGCATCCACTGTAAACCGTGATCGACTCAACTGTTTAATAAAATAAGAAATCCGCGTTGGTAAGACATACTGGAATCTGTCTTAACGTGTAAAGATAATTAAGCTACATAAGGTAAAGTCTCGTTTATGTACATTTATAATTACTCGTAAACATTTTGCAACGTATTACGAATCGTAATTCTATTCCGAATTTTTTGAATGGACCTATAATTTATAAAGCGTTTATCAATAAAATATAATCTATTACAAACGACTTTGGCATCGTGATATATTTTTACTCGACGATCCTTTCGTTAACCGAGTTTCGAAATAAACGCGAACCTTAATAAATTCATTTTTGCATATCGATGCGAATATATGCGTATTAGCGATAATATCCTACAAAAAATATACCCATTATTTCTGATTATTTTATCGTGCGTACCTACTATCAAGTTTTTAAACCACATTGTGCGTAATCAAGATACGAATTATAACCGCAAATTAGTAGAAATAGAGAAGGGGAATCGTGTTAAAAGGGATATAATGCACGTATTTGCATTGTTCTCTTCGGCAGTCTCTAGTTTGTCTCGACGAGAGCTCGGTGAAAAGTGAAAAGGCCCAACGAATAGCAACTGAAGCAATATCGAAGTCGTTCAAACTTTGTGCGTATAGAATGGCGCCGTTACGTTTCCTTGTTTTTTTCTTCCTTCTGTGCGTTTTCGTTGCTACAAGTGAATCGAAACCTCTAATCTTTCCGCCAAGGAATGCCGGCTCGAACCGATATCCAGTGGGATACAGATACATTCGTAACGTAGACTGCAGAAAATTGATATAGGTCATGTCCGGCAGTCACGGTAAATAAATAAACGGAATCCGATAAATTATATAAATTCCTTCGAAGCCGTTGCAGTTGTGCATTGCTTTTTATTCTGTTGCAGTAACGCGAAGATGAGAAGCTTCTACGCAATTTTTAAACGTCTAACAAGAATCGAGAACATGACGTATCTATCTCGTATCAGATATCGTAAAATGTACAGATAATTTGATTTATTATTTCGCAACTGTATATGTCCATAATTTACACAAATGCAAGGTTAACCTCGCATCTTGCTTTCTTTCTTAACCAACTGATGCTTTCCAATTCTACGCGACAATGCGATTATTACCAATATCGATAACGCAAATTTACATTCGAGTTCGCCGTGAACTTTTAGGATAACATCTGCGTATATCGATCTATTTTTTATCGTATTCTCAGGAACTATGATTCACGATAGCGAAATCATTTTGTTCATAACGACGCGGTCATATATTATTAATGATCTGATTACGGTCGGGACCCTGCAAGTGTAACGTTAGACGCATAACCCACAAATTATACTTCAAAAGAGAACTACCGATTGACGATGATTAGAAAGTAACTACGAAGAATAATCTGCCACTTTATATACCCACGATATATTCGCACGTTTGATGGCAGCACATTGTCGTTCTTTACAGACGAAACAACGCACCTCGAATGATCACGTTACGGTAGGTAATCCGCGAAAAGTTTAATCTCACTTGCAAATTTACACATTCACGTTTCCAATCAACCATTTAATCGTAAACATCTAGAAGAACACCTTTCATATCATCGTGCGAATTGGCCGTATTAGCTTCGCTAATATGCTATCAGATTCGCCGATAAATTTATTACATGCGATACGGATAAAAATCGATTATCAACAAACTCCGTGATACTACGAGATTCGGCACGGTTGATAAATCCGACGAATGTAAAAAAAATAAAAAGAAGAAAAAAAACGATCACTTTCCGATGCTCAAGGTAATAATTCCCGAAGACAGCGCCGACACTATCGGCCCGATAAGAATCGGTACTACGACAAACAAAAATGATTCTACAAGATCGGTATTACGGCAAAGTAATATGCTAAATGATCTATACGTGTGCAAGGGGACGCGTGCCGTTGGTGTGTGTGTGTGTGGCGACAAATACGCGCGGAGCGTATTCTCTTCGGCAGTCGATCGCGGCGCGAGCACACGAACCTGCTCAGGTACGACATCTCCACGTTTTCCTCGTGTATCAAGTGCAATGGGAACGGCAAGGCCAGGACTCTGGTAAACACGTTCAATCATTGTTCCTTGGTAATTAAAGCTTACCTCCGTCGATATTCGAGCGCGTTACCTTCGCGGTGACCACGCGACGCTGCAATCTCGTGTCTGCAAGATAAACCTTTTTGCGAGGAGACTCGATATTTTCCGACGCGTCGGAAAATACGACATAACAGAAAGGACACCAGGTTGCCGCCTGGCCCTGACAGAATAATGTTCCCCGACGAGATCAACGCGAGATCGTTAGATCTTCAGATCAAGTCTCCGCCTTCGCCCGAGCCCGAGGAGAAATCACTGGTAAAACCATCCTATCCTCTATGCCAGAAATTCATAACCATTAGACGTAGGTATTTCGCTAATGGAACGAAACGGGTCTATTCAACGAGTCGCGGTTGCAACACTCCCACGTCTTCGCTTTGATAAGTAGCGCAATTACGTTATCCCGTCGAGCATTCTAAGGAGCGTACGTGGCGAACGCGCACCAGCTTCCAACTTTAAAAATTCACACGGCCTTCTCGTGTCCAAAATCTATCACCGGCATATCCTGCCAGCACTTTCGGAATCATATCGCGATTCTTTAGCCATCGCGCAAAATATTAGTCATCCTATTCCGTTAACGCCGTTAACGCCATTTCACGACGCTAATCGCCTTTGCTTCGAAACCTTCCAATCGGTAAACTTTTTTCTACCGTGAACATTCTATCGTGAGTACTACGTGTCGCGATAAAAGAGCAATCGGTTTTGTTACCGTAACACTCCCCGGTTTTGTTTCTTCCTTTCCGTTATCGTCAGTGCATCGACGTAACAGCAATCGGAAAGGAGGTGCCAGTTCCTTTTCCCGACGATCGGCATGCCTATTACGACATCTGTCGAACGAGTTCACCGTCACTTTTCCGTAAGGTCGTCACGTCGGAAGCTGAATAACGCCGCCGTCGAGGATTTACCTGGTGCAGGAGGAGTCGGAGACAAAAAATTGAAAACCTCGTGGTGTACAGCATGCTCACGATTCCCGTCACGATGCCCGCGATTCTTCGATATATAGATAATGCAACACTCGAGTCATTTGACAAATATTCGTACGGATACCTTGCCGGTTACCTTGCGAGATTCTGTAAATTAAAAATAAACGTTACCGGGTAAGTTGTAGCCGCGAACGGTACTCGCGTAGAATTCCGGTAAACTGGTCCGCGTGACCGAAACGAGAGAGAAATTTAGGTTACGATTAAAAACACTCACGCATAGCGCAAACGTTGCAAGGTGAAGCGGCCGCCTTCGGCAAGGACGTTACATCGCGAGGATTATAGATATTTCTTCGGTCACGATCCGATAGGGTACCGAACGCAGGTATTTCAGTCTTACAACAGGATTATACAATCGCGTGGTCGACGCCGTCTGTAATAGAAGACCTTTAAAGGTTGCCGTTAAATTCCCGCAAAGCGCCAGGATATGACGTTTCTGGGAAAGTACAACGTCTCGGGATGTCTGATTGGCCAGTTATTCGCACCGTGGCATGCGTAATCTGTTTTTTAAAATGGTCTCCGCACGGTTACCACTTTGATCGACATCTGTCGAAATATTTGGCTTAGAAATATTTGACGCAGAATCGACGCGAATTTGTCGATACAAGCGTGTCGACTGCAGCGCGAAATATATCGGTTACCGGTCACGCCACCTGTGAGACCAAAGAGAAGAAATAGATCGCGCCTATCGAGACAGGACATTAACACCGGGTACGCTTCTAAGAATTCAGTTCAAAAACAACTCGGTGCGCACTGTGCAGGAATCAGAAGTTGGCTAGCGAATCCAAGGGGCGACAGGTTATGCAAACACTTTCTCTCGCAACATGGTAACGTCGTTCCTAACAAACCTTCTCTTACGTGCAGGTTATGTCGTTTCGTGTCACGTGACAAAGAGATCGAAAGACAAGCGAAACTAAGGAGGATAGGGCGATAGAAAACGACGAATTTCGAGGCATTGGTCGTTGACACGAATAATTATCGTAAGTTAGACAGCGATTGATCCTACCGCAACGTCGATTCGTGTTTCCAACGGTTTAAAATTCGATACTACGAAAAGCGAAATCAGAAGTCAGTATACATGTTACTCTTACGCTAACCCGATAACCGATTTCTAATCTCTGCACGATATAGCGTAATACCTTCAGTGTCTCGTACACGTAATTGACGTAAAAGTGCAATTCAAGTATATTACAAATATAGCGATTGTAATGGCGCCAACCATTTATAGTTTCACCGATAATTGACCTAAGATCGTTTTCAGTAGCATTCGCGGGCAAAACTGATGATTCACGGATATTACAGGAAATACCCTAATAGTTAATCGATATTCTTTTCTTGCAACGTTTCTTTTAATCTATTCCTTAAGCCGAGCATTTCCTTATACGTCAATTCAAGCGTCCGGACGCCGGTGCAGCAGCTCCTGTTTTCTAATATCGTACGATCTGAATTAAAGGTCTCAGTTGGCGACAATGTGCGGTGTATCTCACTTCCTTCGATTCTGCATCCCCTGATATGCATAACAAAACGCTGAAATTCCGGAGTAAGAGGAATAGAAATGCAGTCGATTAGCACGTGCATAGTTCTTCGCTAAAACTGCCTTTACCACGTACGTGACAAATGCGAGAATGCAGCGACAAATAAGAATTATTTTTCTTTTTGCGGCATTGCTGTAGCAAGTAACCCGTTAATCGGATTTATTGGCATACTTTATCGATTATCGCTATCAGGTAATCGCTAATGACTAATCGAGATAAAGGAATAGACGATCTTTCGGCAACGGGAAATACCGAAATATTTCGCTTATAATTTATTTACCGAAAATTTCCCGGTCGTTCCAGATACCGCTGGCTTTAACCAGAAAAATGAGTTCCGTCACGACGGTCGAGGAGTTCCTTCAGTTAGTCAAAGGCGTACCCCCGCAGCAAAATACCTTCTCTATCCAGAGTAAGTAGGATAACGAATGGTTTCAGTTATACGTATTATTAATTTAGAAAAGATTCGCGACAATCCGCGGAGAAACACACTCGAGGTGATATAACTGTGCAAATTCTGTTTTATTTCAATTTAAAAAAAAAGAACATAAACGTATGCGTATCGGCGAAAGGAAAAAAATAAATTGTCTGGCGTAGACCTGCTACTGCACGAGATAGCATTCGAGGATTTATGGTTGCAGTACAGTGACAACCATAAATTCTCGAATGTTTAAAGAACAAATTATTGCGAGCAAACCTGCTATAACTATTTGGCAAATATTACTCGGTTAGATAAACCTGTTAATCTGCGCGGTATCGTCTAGTAATTTCATTGCTCAAACTGGATTATCGGTGAACACGAGATTACTTTTTGTGAACGTCGTATCTACAACGAACACAGAGTTACCATCCAGAGATTGAGATTTCTAAAAATATAAAAACGGAGAATCATAACAATAATCTTCAGAAAGACTAATCTCCTGAAGAAGAAGTAGAAGAGTGATCGTTTCGCTTTATATATCCTCTTTTTCCTTCTGAAAATTTCACTCTTTCGGATTTCTGGATAATTTCTTCGTCTTGCACTTTTGACTGTCCTCGTATATTATCAGATGAATCTGATACTTGAAAACGAACTTTTTCTTATTCTCCTTGTTGCAAACGTCCACGTTCACGCACGGTATATTAAAGACGAGCTTGTCCTTCACGTATTGGGGCATGAATAAAGGAGCACGATGGTCTTTAGCCATCACTATTTCCAGGCTCTCCAGAATGCCTTTGCGATCCTCGACAAAGTCGATAGTCCTGAGGAAACCACCGAAATCGGTGGTGTTCGGTACCAGCCTGTTG
>NIJG01000679.1:49247-72550 GCA_002201625.1 Euglossa dilemma | reverse complement strand
CCGGAAAACTAACCCGCAGTATCGAGAGTATAACTTCATAATCAGAGAAACAAATTAGTAGACATTTTAAAGACGGGGCCCTTAATTTCATGTATGAAATTAAAAGATCGTAGGTCAAACCGTTTGAGAACGATACCACATTCCTTAAGAGGAGAACGGCTATGTCAATAGCATCACCTTACCAGTGATTCCGAGAGTCAAATGCGGCATTCCGGGAGTAAATCGGCTGAAAAGTATCGGCAATAGACACCATAATTCTCGGCATGAATGTTAATGTTGGGAGTCGAAGCGCCGGAGAACACTACGAATTGCTATTGAGTCATTCTTTTTACCGAGCACATTACGTTCCAAGGATATAACCTGTTTTTGCGAGTGTCATTCCTAGTGTTCACACATACAAATTAGTAGCCATTTTGGCAGATGTGTGTCTTATTTTCAAGTATGAATAGAAAAATACGCAGTCAAGCAGTTGGAGAGCGATCCAAACTTCTTTGATTGCTGAACGGCTGAGTAAATTCTTCGTCTTATCCTGCTATTTCTATAGCGAGTCCAGGTATTCCGGGAGTCATTCCGCTGTACTCTATTTGCAATGAACACCTTAATTCACGGTTCCAATGTTAAAGTACAGAATCCAATCCTTGTAGAACGATACCCATTGGTATAATTCCAAAAGTATTACCAAAGTCCTTACCCCCCGAGAAAATTCCAGAAAGTTACCACATATTTGTGGAATCGCACACCTGATACAATAGCTTCACCTATCCTGTGGTTCCTAGATTCACACTATGCTCACCAGGAGTCAATCCGCTATACGCTATTGGTAATGGACACTTAGTTCAGAGTTTCAATATTATTGTAGGGCATGAAGCCGGTTTTGAGCATTACCAGATGGTATAATGTCACACGCTTTACCGAAGACATTACCTACCGAGAAACAATCTGCAGTATAGAGAGCATAACTTCGTCATCAGAGATACCAAATGGTATACATTTAAGTGACGGGAACCTTAATTTCACATATGAATTAGAATATCGAGTGTCAAACCGTTCGAGAACTTTGCCACTTTCACTCAGAGTCGACCGTCTGAGTCAATAGCTTCAGTCATCCTGTGGTTAGGCGAGTAAACCCAGGCAATCCGGGAGAAAGTCCGCTGAAGAGTTTTGGCAATGGACACCGTAATTAACGGTTGGGTATTGAAGTAGATAGTCAAACCGTTCGAAAGCGATTCCAATAGGCATGAAGCCAAACGTTTTACCGAAGGCGTTACATTCCGCGAACCTCACTCGCTTCGTAGAGAGTAATGACTTCGTGATCAGAGGGACGAAAGGGTATACATTTTAGGGTCGAGCACAATAATTTCATTTATTAATTAGAAGATAGAGTGTGAGACCGTTCGATACCGTTACCAATATCTATGAGTTTCGGACTGCTATGTCAATAGCTTCACCATTCCTGTGATTTCAAGATTCGAACCAGGTATTCCGGTAGTAAATCCACAGAACAGTATTGGCAATAGACACCTTAATTCACGCTCTGAATATAAAGGTAGAGAGTCAAACCGTTGGAGAACATTACTAATTGATATAAAGTCATACCTTTTTACAGGATATCTGTCTTTCCAAGAACCTATCCCACTGTAGCGAGTGTCATGCTTAGTGCTGGCAGATACAAATTGATAGGCATTATAGCAGAAGTACGCCTTATTTTATTCTATGAACGGAATAGTCGAGAGTCAAACCCATCGGGAGCAATTCCACTATCTTTGAGAGCCGAAAAGCTAAGTCAGTAGCATCACAGATCATGTGATTCCGAAAGTAAACCAGATTATCCTGGAGTCAATGTGCTGTATATAATTGGTAATATACACGTCAATTCACGGTTTGCATATGAAAGCAGGCCGTCAGGACGCTGTATAGCACTATCTATGGAAGTATGGTCAATCTTCACACAGATTGCACCCCCCCCCATGCCACGGAAAACTAACCCGCTGTATTTGAGAGTATAACATGGTATTCAGGGGAAGAAATTAGTACACATTTCTGTGACGGGCACCATAGCTTTATGTATGAGTCAGAAGATCGGTGGTCAAACCGACCGAGAACGTTACCACCGTCTATGAGAGTCGCACAACCAAGCCAATAGCATCACCTATCCAGTGATTCAGAGTTAAACCAGGTGTGCCGGAAGTAAATGTGATGTGCAGTATTGGCACCATGCACCCTGCTTCACGTTATAATTATTAACGTCGACAGTCAAACCATTGTAGGCCGATACGAATTGGTATACAGTCAAAATTTTTATCGAAGACCTTACCTTCCGAGAAGAAAACACGGCGCATGGTGAGTATAACGTCGTATTCAGAGAAGCCATGGAGCATCCATTAATTTACTGTATGAATTAGAATCTCGAGTGTCATACGGATCGGGATCGTGACCACCATCGTTGTGTGTCGAACTGCTATTTCAGTATCTTCACATTTCCCGTGATTCCGACAGTAAAACCAGGCGTTCTAGGAGAAAATCCGTTCAAAAGTATTGGAAATAGACACCTTATTTCTCGGTATGGATTTTATAGTAGTGATTCAGGCCAGTCGGGAACGTTACAACTTGGAATAGGATCAATCTTTTTGCCGAAAACGCTGCCTTCCGAGGATGTAACCCACTGTAGCGAGAGACCTTCTGAATGTTAATCTAAACAAATAAGTGTGCGTTATAGCAGATAGGACAACTTAATTTTATGAATGAATAAGCAAATCGGTGGTCAAACCGTTCGAGAACGTTACAAACTCTCTTGAGAGGAGCACAGCTGAGTCAACAGCTCCACGGATCATGGGAATTCTAGACTCATACCAGGTATTCTGGATGTAAATCCGCAGAACAGTATTGGGAATAGAGACCATAACTCACGGTTTGAGTATTAACGTATAGTGACAAACAGCTTGAGATAGTTGGGAACTGGATTAATGTCAAACGTTTTACCGAAGCCCTTACCCTCCGAGAACCTAACCCGCAGTATCGAGAATACACCTTCGTGTTGAGAGAAGCAAGTTCTTGTACATTTTAGTGACTGACGCCTTAATTTCATGTGTGAATTAGAAAGTGGAAGGTCAAACTGATGGAGAACGTTGCCACCTTCTGTGACAGAGGAACGACAAAGTCAGTAGCTACACCAATACTACGATACCGAGGGACAGACCAGGTAATCCTGGTGTTATTGCGTTGTTATCACACTATTTTCAATGGACACCTTAAATCACGGTTCGAATATTATCGTAGGCCACCAAACCGTTTGAGATCGATATCAGTTGGTACAAAGTCAAACGTTTTACCAATGACCATACCCTCCGAGATCCTAACCCGCTGCATCGATAGCCTATATTAGTGTTGACGGAAACAATCTATTACATCTTATAGTAATGAGCACTTAATTTCATGTATGAATCAGAAGATCGGCTGTAAATCCGTGAGAGAAAGATATCACCATCCATGAGAGTTGAACAGCTACGTGAATAGAATCACCTATCCTGCGTTTCCGAGAGGCAAACCAGGTATTCCGAGAGTAAATGCGCTGAACGTAATTGGCAATGGTCACATTAATTCACGGTAGGAATACTAATGCAGAGCGTGAAACTGCATGAGAACGTTACAAGTTGGTATAAGGTCAAACACTTTACGATGGCCTTACCTACGGAAAAAATGACCCGCTGTATCGAGAGTATAATACTGTGTTCAGGGGTATGAGGTAGTATACATTTTAGTGACGAGCATCTGACTTTCAGGCATGAATTAGAAGATCGAAGGTCAAACCGTTCGAGAAATTGCCACCATCTGCGAGATACCAACGAATAAGCCATTAGCTTCACCTATCCTGCGATCGTAAGAGTCAAACAAGGTATTCCGAGAGTGAATGCGATGAACACTATTTGCAATAGACACCTCAAATTCACGGTATTATGCAGACTGTCAAACCGTTCTCGGGCGTTACAAATTTCTATAATGTCAAACGATTTTCCGAAGATCGTACCCACCGAAAAACTATCCCTCTGTATCGAGAGTATAACGCCGTGTTCAAAGATATAAATTAGCATACATTGTAGTGATGGGCACCATAATTTCAGGTACGAATTAGATGATGTAGATGTGAAACGTTCCAGAACGTTAGCGCCTTCTGTATGAAATCGCACATATACAGCTTCGCCTATCGTGTGGTTTAGAGATCACACTAGGTATATCAGGAGTACAGCCGCTGAAGAGTATTGGCAATGTATACCTTAATTCATGGCTTGAGCATTAAAGCAGTGCGGAAACCGCTAGAGAACGTTTCCACCTTCTATGAGAATCGAACGAGTAAGTCAACAGCTTCACCTGTCCTGTAATTCCCAAAGTCAAACCAGGTATGCCGGATGTAAATTGGCGGAACAGTTTTGGACCTAGAAACATTAATGCACGGATTGAATATTAAAGTAGAGAGTCAAACCGTTTGGGAATGCTAACAAGTGGTATAAAGTCATACTCTTTATCGCATAGCTTACCTTCCGGGAAAATAACCCGCTGTATCGTGAGTATAACCTCGTGTACGGTGGGATGAGTTAGTATACGTTTTAGAGACGAGCACATTAATTTCATGTATGAATTAGAAGATCGAGGTGCAAACTGTTCAAGATTGTTGCCATCTTCTGTTAGTCTCAAACGGGTGAGTCAATAGCTTCACGTATCCTGCGTATCCGAGAGTCAAACCTGGTATTCCGAGAGTAAATGCGCTGAACGTTATTGGCAATGGTTGCATTAATTCACGGTAGGAATACTAATGCAGAGCATGAAACTGCTTGAGAACGTTACAAGTTGGTTTAAAGTCAAAGACTTTAATAATAACCTTACGTTCGGATAAGCTAACGCGCCGTTGCGACAGTATATTTTCTTGCTCAGTATTCAAATTAGTATTCACAGCAGTGTCAAGCACCTTATCATCATGTATGGGTCAGAAAATCGAGGGTCAAACCGCTTGAGAACGTTGCCACCTTCTGTGAGAGTAGAACGGCTAAGTCAATAATTTCACCTATTCCAAAACATTAAGAATCAAACCATGTATTCTGGGAGTAAATCCGCTGAACAATATTAGCAATAGACACCTCAATTCACGGTATGGTTATTAACGTAATGCGTCAAATCGTTGCAGAACGTTACCTATTCGTATAAAGTCATTCCTCTTACCGAATACCTTACATTCCGAGAACCAAACTCGCTGTAGCGTGGGTCTCGCGTAATGTTCAAGGACACAAATTTGTGGAAATGTTAGCAGACGGGCACCACATTTACATGTATTAACAGCAAAATCGAGAGTCAATCCATTTGAAAATGATGCCACCTTCTTTTGGAGTCAAACTGCTAGCTCAATAACTTCAGCTATCCTGTGATACTGAGAATCAAACCAGGTATTCCGGGATTATGTCCATGGAACAGCATTTTCAATAGACACTATAATTCAGGCTATGAACATTAAAGTAGAGGGTCAAATTGTCGGAGGACATTACCAATTCGTATGTCATTCCTATACCGTATACCTTATCGTAAGAGAACATAACCCGCTGCAGCGAGTGCCTTGGATAATGATAGCCGGGGCAAATTTGTAAACATCACAGCAGACAGAAGCGTAATTTCCATGTATAAATAGCAAAATTGAGAATTAGACAATACGAGAATGTAACCACCGTCTTTTAGAGTCGGACGTCTAAGTCAATAGCCTCAGCTATGCCTTGATTCCAGCTGCCAAACTAGGTACACCGGGGGTAAATGCCATGCACAGTAGTGGCAATGGCCACATTAATTCACAGTACGAATATTAAATAACAGAGTCAGACCGCTGTAGAACGTTACATATTTCTATAGATTTAACTTCTTACAGAGGGCCTTACCTTCCGAGAAGCCAACTCCCACTATCGAGATTATAACTTCGTGGTGAGAGAAACATACTAGTATACATTTTAGTGACGGACACCACATTTACATACAAGAACAGAAACATCATGAGTATAACATTCCAAGAACGTTGCCACCTTCGTTAGCAGTTGAACGGGTAAGTTAACAGCTTCACCTATCCTGTGCTCCCAAGAGTTAAACCAGGTAATCCATGTCTACACCTGCTGTACATTATTGGCATTAAACACGCAATTTTACGGTATAAATGTTAAAGAACAGAATCAAAGCGATGTAGAACGTTACCGATTGCTCCATAGTCCGACTTTCTACAGGTGGCCTTATTTTCCGAGAAGATATCCGGCAGTATTGAGAGTATGACTTCGTGGGTAGAGAAGCAAATTATTATACATTTTAGTGACGGACACAGGAACTTCATGTGTGAATAAGAAGATAGAGCGTCAAAACTTTCGCGATCGTTACTATCCTCTTTGTAAGTCGAACGGCTAAGTCAATAGCTTCACCTATCCTGTGATTCCGAGTGTCAAACGAGGTACTCCGGGAGTAAATTCCCAGTACCGTATTGGCACTAGAAACTTTAATTCACGGCATGAATATTAAACTACACTGTCAAGCCGCTGTAGATCGTTAACAATTTGAATTTAGTCATTCTTCTTACCGAAGGCCTAATCTTCTGAGAACCTAACCTGTCATATCGAAAGTATAACTTCGGGATGAGAGAAACATATTATTTTACATTTCAGTGACGTCGACCCTTATTTCATGTATGAATTAGAAGATCGAGTGCTAAACCCTTCGAGAACTTTACTACTTTCTTTGAGACTCGAACGTCTGAGTCAATAGCTTCACCTATTCTTCCGATTCCGAGAGTCAATCCTGGTATTCCAGGAGTAAATCCGCTGAAAAGTATTGGCAATGGACACATTCTTTCACGGTTCGAACATTAAAGCAGGACGTCGAGCCGTCAGCGTACATTACCAATTCGTTAAAAGGCATTCCTGTTGACGGCTACCATCCCTTCTGCGAAGATAACCCGCCGTGTCGATCGTATAGCTTCATGTTCCGAGGATCAAATTTGTAAAAATCTTAATGACCGGGATCTTAATTTCATTATGTATAAGAACATCGAGGATCAAACCGTTCGAGGATGATTCCACCCTCTTTGTGGATCGAACGGCTAAGTCAGTAGCTTCACCTATCCTGTGATTCCGAGGGCCGTGCATGGTATTCCGGGAATAAATGCCCAGAACTGCATTGGCAAAGGACACCTCAATTCTCGGTATACATAAGAAGGTAGAGTGTCGATCCGTGGGAAAAAAATGAGAATTCATATAATGTCATTCTCTTTACCGAATACCATACCTTCCGAGAACCTAATACGCTGTAGCTTGTGTCTTGCTTATTGTTCACAGAATCAAATTAGTAATCATCATAGCATAAGCACACCATACTTTTTAATATGAATTAGAAGATCGCGTGTCAAACCTTTGGAGATCGTTACCACCTTCTTTGGGAGTCGAATGTCTGAGTTAATAGCATCCCATATAGTTGTGGTCCCAAGGGTCAAGCCCGGCATTCCAGGAGTAAGTCTGCTGAACAGTTTCGGTAGTAGGCTCCTTAGATCACGGTTTGAATATTAAAACACAGCGTCAAACCGTTTGAGAACGTTACTAAATGCTATAAAGCAAGACATTTCATCGAATGCCTTACCGGCTGAGAAGCTAACCCCCGTAACTAGAGTATATCTACGTGTGTTGGGAGACACATTAGTATACAATTTAGTAACGTTCACCTCAACTTCATGTACGAATTAGAAGATCGAGGGGTGAAACCGCTCGATGACATTGCCACTTTCAGTCAGAGACGAACGGCTAAATCAGTAGCTTCACATATCCTGCGAACCCGAGAGTCAAACCAAGTATTCCCGGAGTAAATCCACTGACGAGTATTGGCTATAGACACCTTAATTCACGGTATGAATATTGATGTATGGAGTCAGACCACGGGAGAACAGAACTAATTGGTATAAAGTCATACTTTTTACCGGATGCCTTGCCTTCCACGAACCTATACCGCGGAGTGTCGCGCTTAGTGCTCACGGATACAAATTATTAGGCGTTATAGCTGAAGATCGCCTTATTTTCTTGTATGAACGGAATGATCGAGATTCAAACCCATTGACAGCGATCCGTACTTCTTCGAGAGGCGAGCAGTTATGACAATAGCTTCACTAATTCAAAGAATCCAAGAGTCATACGAGGTATTCCGGTTGTAAAACCGCTGACCCGCTTTACAAGAGACGTATTATTTCACGGTATGAATGTTGAAGTATTGAGTCAAACCTTCGGCGAATATTACCAGTTCGTATAATGTCATTCTTTTTACCGAATACCAAACCTAACCCGCTCTAGCGAGTTCCTTGCTTAATGTTCAAGAAAACAAATTTGTAGAAATCTCAGTCGCCAGACACATTATTTTCATGTATGTGTAGCAAAATGGAGAGTCAAACTGTTTGAGAATGCTACGAGTTGGTATAAAGTCAAACCCTTTACTGAAGCCCTTACCTACCGAAAGCCTATCGTGCTGTACCAAGAGTATAACATCGTGTTCAAGGAAGCAAAGCAATATATATTTTAGTGATGGCACCATTAATTTCATGTATGAAATAGATGATCCATGGTCAAACGGTTCGAGAATGTTACCACCATCTTTGAGAGTCGCACAGTTAAGCCATTAGCATCACCTACCCTGTGATTCAGACCAGCCATTCCGGGAGCAAACTCGCTGAACAGTATTGGCAATAGATACCTTATTTGACGGTTTGAAAATTACAGTAGTGCGACAAAACGTTGGAAAGCGTTTCATGTTGGTATGAGGGCAAACGCTTTAACGATGACCTTACCGTCCGAAAGCATAACCTTTTGTATCGAGAGCACAACATCATATTCAGTGGAACAAATTGCTATAAGTTTCAGGGACGTGCACCTTAATTTCATAAATGAATTTGAAGGTGGAGAGTCAAACCGTTCGAGAATGTGTCCGCCATTTTTGAGAGATGTACAGTGATGTAAATAGATACACACCTATCCTGTGATTCCGAGGGTCACGACAGGTATTCCAATAATGAATCCGCTGTACAGTATTGACCACTGACACCTTAATTCACCTTATGAATCATAAGGTAGAGAGTCACATTTCTGTATAACGTTACTTATTGGTATAGTATCAAACTTTTTACCGAAACCGTTGCCTTTCGAGAATCAAACTCGCTATATCGAGAGTATGTCTCCCTGTACAGTGAAACACATTAGTATACGTTTCATAGACGGGCACCATAATTTCATGTATGGAATGGAATATCGAATGTCAAACCGTTCGGGATCGTGGCATACTTATTTGGATTCCGAACAGCTAATTCAGTAGCCTCACCTATCATCTGGCATCGAGTGCCAAGCCAAGTATTCCGGGAGTAAATCCGGTGAAAAGTATTGGCAATAGGACCCTTAATTCACGGCATGAATATTAAGGGAGCGCGTCTAATCTTTGTAGAACGTCACCTACTTATATTCGATCAATCTTGTTACCGAAGGCCGTACCTTACGAGAAGCTCAACCCGCTGTTGGGAGTGTGCTGCTCAGTGTTTGTGGAAACAGAATGCTAGACATTTTAGGGCGGGTCACGTTAGCTTCATGTATGAATTAGAAGACCCAAGGTCTTAACATTCGAGATCGATCCTACCTTCTCTGAGAATCGAACGGCAAAGTAAATAGCTTCACCCACCCTGTGATTCCTAGAGCTAAACCAAGTATTCCTGGAGCGAGTGTGCTGTACAGAATTGACAATCGACACCACAGTTCACGGTTTGAATATTAATGCAGGCCGTGAAGCGGTTGTATACCATTACCTATTGCTATGGGGTCAAATTTTTTACAGAATCTCGTACCCTCCGAAAAACTGCCCCGCTGTCTAGAGAGTATAGCTTCGTGTTCAGAGGATCAAATTAGTAAACACCTTAGTTACGGGGACCATAGATTCATTATGAACAAGAAGATCGAGGGCCAAACTGCTAGAAAACGTTACTCACTCTTTGAGAGGCGAGCGGATAAGTCAATAGCTTCACGTATCCTGTGATGGCGGGAGACTGATCAGGTAAACCACGAGTAAATCCGCAGAACAGTATTAGCATTATACACCTTTCTACACGACTTGAAGACTAAATATGAGCGGCAAACCGTTTGAGAACGTTACCAGCTGCATTAAAGTCAAACGTTTTACCGAAAGCCATAGTATCCGAGATGCTAGAACGCCGTATCGAGAGTATAACTTTGCGCCAAGAGAAACACATTAGTATACATTATTGTGATGACATCTTAATTTCATGTTTGAATCAGAAGGTCGAGGGTAAAACAGTTCGAGACCGTGACTACCTTCTATGATATTCGAACAGCTAAGTCAATAGCTTCGTCTATCCTGTGATTCCCAGAGTCAAACCAGATAATCCGAGAGTAAGTCCAATGAAGTGTATTTGCAATTGACACCTTAATTCACGGTTCGAATATTAAGGCAGAGAGTGAAATCGCTTGAGACCTTTATCAGTTGGTATAAAATCAAATATTTCGAGGACGTTACCACCTTCCGTGGGAGTCGAACGGCTAAGTCAATAGCTTCACCTATCCGGTGATTCGGAGAGCCAAACCACGTGCAGCTGGAGTAAATCCGCTGAACAGTATTGCCAATAGACGCCTTAAATCACGATTTGAATAAAAAAGTAAGGCTTGAAACCGTTTGATAGGATTGCCAATTGGTATACAGTCAAACGTGTTACCGAAGGCCTCACCATCCGAGGATCTCACCGGCATAGTCGAGAGTGTAAGCCCGTGTTCACAGAAAAAAATTAGCTTTCATTTCAGTGACGGGCATATTTACTTCATATACGAATTAGAAGTTCGACGGACAAACCATTTGATAACGTTGTCACCTTCTGTTAGAGACGAACGGCTAATTCATTAGCCTCACCCATCCTGCTATTTCGAGAGTATTCTGGTAGTAAATCCGCTGTACAAAATTCGAAATAGATACCTTATTTCGCAGACTGAACGATACAATAGAGCGTCACACCGTGTGAGATCGTTACTAATTGCTATAGAGGCAAATGTTTACCGAATACCTTACATTCCGAGGAGCTAACCCGCCGTATCGAGAAATTAGGTTCGTGTTTAGAGAAACGCATTAGCAAATGGTTCAAGAACTGGCACCTTAACTTCATGTACGCTTTAAAACGTTGAGGGCCAAATCGCTCGAGAACGTTGAGAACTTCTGCGAGAGACGAACGGCTAAGACAACTGCTTCACCTATTCTGTGCGTCCGAGGGACAAACCACGTATTCCTGGAGTAATCCTGCTGAACATTATTAGCAATAGACATATCAATTCACGGTTTGAATATTAAAGCAGGCCGTCCAGACGTAGTAGAACATTACCTATTCCTGTAGGGACAACCTTCTTACAGAATGCCTTACACTCCGGAAAACAGACCCGCCGTGTCAAAACTATAACACCGTGCTTACAGGTACGAACAACTATACATTTTATTGATGAGCACTTTAATTTCATGCATGAATCAAATATTCTGGGGTCAAACCGCTCGTGGACGTTACAACATTCTGCGAGACGAGCGATTAAGTCAATAGTTTTACCGAGTGGCTCACCATCCGCGAACATCACCGGCTTCTTTGAGAGTATAACAACCGTGTTCAAATGAAGAAGTTAGTGTTCATTTCAGTGACGGGCACTTTGACTTCATCAATGCATTGGAAGATCGAGTGTCAAGGCGCTCGAGAGCGTTGACACCTTCTCCGGCAGACGAACGGCTACCAGGCATTCAGGGAGTAAATCCGCTGTACAATATAGGCACTAGACTACTTAATTCACGGCATGAATTTTAAAGTAGTGAGTCAAGCTATAGGAAAAGATTACCAATAGGTATATAGTCGTTAAATTTACCCAATACCATTCCTTATGAGAACGCAACGCGCTATAGCGATGTTCATGCTCAGTTTTTACACGAACAAATGAGTTGACATTTTAGCAGGTGGTCACCTAGTTTTCATGTATGAAATGGAAGATCGAGAGTCACGCCGTTCCAGAACATTACCACCTTCGTGGTGGATCGCACGGCTATGTCAATAGCTACACATATCCTGTGATTCCGAAAGTCAAACCAGGTATTCCAGGAGTAAGTCCGCTGAAGAGAATTAGCAATATGCACCATGATTCACGGTTATGATGATTAAAGTACAGAGTCATACCTACATATTGGTCCAGAGCCAAACATTTTACACAAGGCCTATCCTTCCGCGAACCCATCCCTTATTATCGAGGGTATAACTTCCTGTCCATAGAAACATATTAGTATACATTTTGCTGCCGGTTGCCATTATTTCATGTATAAATTAGAATGTCATGTGTCAATCCGATTGTGAATGTTACCAGCCACTTTGGGAGTTGAACGGCTATGTCAATATCTTCACCTGTCCTGTGATTCGGAGAGTCAAACAAGGGATTCCAGTAGCAACATCGCTGTACAGTATTGACAATAGACACCCTATTGAACGGTATAAATGATAAACTATAGAGAGAAACAGTTGGAGAACCTTACCAATTTGTAAAATGTCAAACTTTTCACCGGATACCTTACCTTCCGGGTATATAACTGGCTTACGATATCGAGGGCATAACTTCGTGTTCAGTGGAACAAACTTGTTTACATGTTAGTGAGGTGCACCTCAATTTCGTGAATGAATGAGAAGATCGAGCGTCATGCCGTTTGATAACGTTACCACATTCTGCGAGAGACGCACGGCTAAGTCAATAGCTTCACCAGTCCTGTGATTCCGAGAATCAATCCAGGTGTTCCTGTATTAAATCCGCTCTGCATTATTGGCAATAGACGCCCTAATTCGCGGTCTGAATGTTAAGCAAGTGCGTCAAACCGTTTGAGAGCGTTACCTATTCTTATAGGTTCAATACTTTTACCGAAGCCCTTACCTTGCGAGAACATAACCGGCTGTTTCTAGAGTATAACGCCGTGTCCAGAGAAACAAATTATTATCGCTTTTAGCCGCTGGCAACCTAATTTCATGTATGAATTAAAAGGCCGATGGTCCAACAGTTAGAAAACGATAGCACCAATCGTTGAGTGTCGAACGGCTTAATCAATATCATGACCTATCCTGTGACTCCGAGAGACAAACCTGGTATTCCGCGACTAAAGCCGCAGTGCTGTATTGGAATTACACACGCTATATCACGTTATCAATGTTAAGGAAGCGAGTCAAACCTTTATAGAACGTAACCTATTACTATACATTCAACCTTTTTACCGAAGGCCTTAACTACCGAGAACCTATCCCGCTGTATCGAAAGTATAACTTCGTGTGCACGGAAGCAAATTAGTACATATTTAAGTGACGGCACCCATAATTTCATTTGCTAATTTGTGGATCGAGTGTCAAACCGTTCGAAAAGGTTTCCAACTTCCTTGCGAGTAGAACGGTTAAGTCAATATCTTCACCTATCCTGTGATTCCGGGAGTCAATCCTGCTTTACCGGGAGTAAATTCACTGAACAGCATTGGTGATTTCGAGAAGCAAATCAGGTATTCCAGGATTAAATGCGCTGAACGTTTTTGGCAATAGACACCGTAATTCACGGCATGAATATTAAGGTTGACAGTCAAACCGTCGGAGATAATTACCAATTGGTATAAAGTCACTCTTCTTTACCTACACCTTTCATTCCGAGATCGCAAGCCGCCGTAGCGATTGTCTTGCATCGGGTTCACAGGAACGTATAAGTAGACATTAAAGCAGACAGATACCTTATCTCCATGTATTAATTAGAAGATCGAGGGTCGAACCGCTCGAGAACGTTGCCACATTCTGTGAGAGACCAATAGCTAAGCCACTAGCTTCTCCTAACCAGTGCATGCGAAAGTCAAACCTGGTATTCAGGGAGCACGTACGCGAAAGTATATTGGCAATAGATATCTCAATTCACGGTATGAATGTTAAAGTACATAATCAATCCGTTGTAGAAGGTTACCTATTCCTATAGAGTCAAACATGTTACGGAAAGCCTTACATTCGGAGAAGACAACCCGCTGTATCGAAAGTATAATTTCGAGTTCAGAGAAGCAAATTAATCAACATTTTAATGACGAGAATCTAAATTTTATGTATGAATTAAAAGACCGTGCGTCAAACCGTTCGAGAACTTTACCAACTTCTTTGAGAGTCGAACGGTTAAGTCGGTTTGTTCAGTTATCGTGTGATACCTAGAGACAAGCCAGGTATTCCGAGAGAAAGTGCGCAGAAAACTATTTGCAACAGACACATTAACCGGCGGTACGAATATGCAAATAGAGAGCCAAACGTTCGGATAATATTACCATTTGTTATGAAGTCCACCTTTTCCAGAATTCCTTGCCTTTCGAGAATCCAACCCGCTGCATCAAGAGTATAACTTCGTGTATCAAGAACCAAACTAGTATACAATTTAGAGACGTCATCCTAATTTTATGTATGAATAGGAGGATCGATTGTCAATCTGTTCGAGAACGTTATAAATTGGTATAAAATCATTCTTTATACCGAATACCTCACCATCGGAGATCCAATCCGCTGTAGCGATTGTCTTGCTCAGTATTCACGTGATCAAATAAGTACACATTTTAGCAGTCTGTCGCGTTATTTTCATGTATACATAAGATGATCGCGAGTCAATCCGTTTGAGAACGATATCACCTTCTGTGAGAGTCGCAGAGCTACGCCAGTATCTTCACCAATCCTATGATTCCTAGATACGAACAAGGTATTCCGTGACAAAACCCGCTGCTCAATATTGGATCTAGACACGCTATTTCACGTTATGAATATTAAAGTAGAGTATGAATCGTTGTAGACCGTTACATATTTCTATGAAGACATCCACTTTACTATAAGCATTGCCTTCCGAGAAGCTAACCCCCTGCATCTAGAGTATACCTTCATGTCCAGGGATACACATTCGTATACATTTCACTGACGCCCACCTTAATTTCATCTATGAAATACTAGGTCGTGTGTCAAACGGTTCGAGAACGTTAACGCCTTCTTCGAAAGGCGAACGGCTAAGTCAATATCTTCACCTATCCTGTGATTCCGAGAGTCAAACCAGATACTCCCTGAGTATGTGCGCTGTACATTATTGGCAATAGACACATCAGTTAACGGTTTGAATACTAAAGTAAAGCGTCAAATCGTTGTAGAACATTCCATATTCATACACAGTCAAATTCTGCACCGAAGGCCTTCCCTTCCGAGAAGCTAATCCACTGTATGGTGAGTACAACTTCGTGTTCAGATATGCCAATTTGTACACATTTCAGTGACTGGCATCTTATCTTCGTGTGTGAATTATAAGGTTGAAGGTCAAACTGTTCGAGAACGTTACCACCCTCTGTGACAGACGAACGGCTAATTCAATAGCTTCGCGCATCCAGTGATTCCTAGAGCCAAGCCAAGCATTCCAGGAGTAAATTCGCAGAATAGTATTGGCAATAGATACCTTAATTCGCAGTATGAATAATGAAGTAGGGAGTCAAACCGAGGGAAAACGTTAAGATTTGATATGAAGACAAACATTTTACCCACTATATCGAGAGTATATCGTCGCGTCCAGAGACGCAAATTATTAATCATTTTAGTCGACGGACACCTCAATTTTATGTGCCAATAGAAAGTTCGAGGGTCAAACCGTTAGAGAACGATACCACTTTCTTTGGAAGGCTAACGGCTATGTCAATAGCTTCACCTATCCTGTGATTCCGAACGTGAAACCAGGTATTCCGGGAGTATATCTGTTAGCCAGTATTGCCAGTAGAGACCTCAATCCCCGGTGTAAATGACATAGTACAGAGTCAATCCGCTGTACAGCCATACCTATTGCTATAAAGTAACACTTATTACCGAATGTCTTACCATCCTAGAACATAATCGGTTGTATCGTGGGTATAACGTCGTGTTCAGAGCAACAAACTATTATCCCTTCTAACCACTGGTACCCTAATTTCATATATGAAATAAATGATCGATGGTCAAACCGTGAGAGAACATTGCCACTTTTTGTGATAGACGAACGGCTAAGTCAATAGCATCACCTACCAAGTAATTCCGAAAGTCAAACCTGTTATTCCGGGAGTCAATGCGCTGTACACTATTCGCAATGGACACCTTAATTGACTTTTTGAATATGAAAGTACAGCGTGTGACCGTTTGAGAACTTTCCCTACTGATACAAAGTCAAACCTTTTACTGAAGTTGTTACCCTCCCAGGAACTAACACGCTGAATCGAGTGTATAATTTCGAGTTCAGGGAATCAAATTTAGTACACATTGAAGTCCCGGCCACCTTAGTTTCATGTATGCATTAGAACATCTAGAGTCAAGCCGTTGGAGGACGTTACCAACAACTGTGAAGGTCGCACAGGTAAGCCAATAGAGTCACCGATCCTGCGATACTGAGAGACAGACCAGGAACTCCGGGAGTATATATACCAATCTGTTTTGGCAAGAGACACCCCAAATCGCGGTGTGAATAATAAAGTAGAGAGTCAAAACGTCGAAGAACGTTACGTACAGCTATAGAGCCATATCTGTTAACGAAGGCATTAACTTTCGAGAAGCAAACGCGCCACAATGAGTGTGTTACTTAGTGTAGACGAAAGCAAGTTAGTATACATTGGAGTGAATGGCACTCTAATTTCAAGTATGAATTAGGAAGTAGAGTGTAAAACCGTTCAAAAACGTTACCACCTCAGTAAGAATCGAACGCCTTAGTTATTACTCTCACCTTGCTTGTGATTCCATAAGCTAAACCATGTATTCGGGGAGCAAATACGCTGGCCAGTATTGGAAAGAGACACCTTAATTCTGGGTCTGAATAGGAAAGAAGAGCGTCAAACTGTTTGAGAGCCTTACCAATTGGCATAACGTCATACCCTTTACCGGATACCTTACCATCAGGAGCATAACCCGATGTATCAGCGGCAGAACTTCATGTTCAGAGAAGCAAATTAGTATACATTTTACTGGCGGCACGTTATTTCATGAATGCATTACACGATTGAGTGTCAAACCGATCGTGATCGTTTCCACCTTCTTTCAGAGACGAACGGCTAAGTCAACAGCTTCACATATCCTGCTATTTCAAGAATGAAACCAGGTATTCCGGCAGAAAATACGCTGTACAGTATTGGCAATAGTCACCTTATTTCACGATATGAATATTAAAGTTGAAGGTCAATTCGACGAAGAATATTACCAAATGATATAAAGTCATACTTTTTACCGGATACCTTGCACTCCAAGATCTAGCCCGCAGTAGCAAGTGTCATGCTTAGTGTTCACGCTAACAAATTAGTAGACATTATAGCAGAAGCACACCATACTGTTATATATGAATTAGAAGATCGAGTATCAAACCGTTCGGGAACGATACCACGTTTCTTAGAGTAGAACGGCTGTATCAATAGCTTCACATATACTGTGAATCCGAGAGTGGAACCGGCTACTCCTGGAGTAAATCCGCTGATCACTATTGGCAGTAGATCCATTAATGCGCGGTTTGAATATTAAAGTGTAGAGTCAAGCCTTCGGAGAACATTTCTAATTGGTATGAAGTCATTCCATTAACAGGATGGCATACCTTCCGTGAAAATATCCCGCTGTGCCGAGAGTATAACACCGTGTTCAGGGGAACAAATTAGGATACATTTTAATGACAGGCACCACATTTTCATGCATGAATGGAAAATTCGTGGCTCAAACCGATCGAGGCCGCTGCCACCATGTTTTAGATTCAAACGGCTATGTCAATAGCTTCACCTATCCTGCGATTCCGGGAGGCAAACCAGGTACTCCTGGAGTATATTCGCTCCACAGCATTGGCAATTAACAACTAAACTCACTGTATGACTATTAAGGGACAGAGCCAAACCGCTGGAGAACGTTACAAATTGGTGTATCGTTATACTCCATACCGGCAACCTCACCTACCGAGAGTATAACCCGCTGTATCGCGGGTATCAATTCGGTTTCAGGGAAACAAATTAGTAGACGAATCAGCAGACGGAGACCGTAATTTCATGTATGAATTAGAAGATTTAGTCTCATACCGTTCGGGATCGTTACCACCTTTTCTGAAAGTCGATCGGCTGAGGTAATAGCTTCACCTATTGTTGTCATGCCGAGAGTCAAGCCTTCTATTCCAAGAGTAAATCCACTGATCAGAATTGACAATAGATACCTTATGTCTCGGTTTGAATATTAAAACAGAGCGTCAAACCGTTTGCGAACATTACCAATTAGTATACAGTCGTTAAATTTACCCAATACCTGTCCTCCTGCGAATCCAACTCGCTGTAGCGATTGCCTTGCATAGTTTTCACAGGAACAAATGTGTAAACACTTTAGCATGTGGACACCTTCTTTTCACGTAGAAATAGGAAAATGAGGGGTTAAACCGTGCGAGAACGTTACCATCCTCTTCGAGAGGCGCGCGGCCAGATCAATAGCTACACCTGTTCTGTGATTCCAAGGGACAGAAAAGGTTTTCCTGGAGTCGATCCACAGTGCAGTATTACTAATGTACACGCTAATTCACTGTATGAATATCAAAGCAGGCCATTGAGCCGTTGTAGAACACAACCCATTCGTGTAGGACCAAACTTCTTACAGAATGCCTTACCCTCCGAAAAACTGACCCGGTGTATCGAGAGTATAACAGCATGCTCCGAGGTGCGAAGTAATATTCGTTTTAGTCACGAGCACCATAATTCCATGCATGAATTAGAAGATCGTGAGCCAAACGGTTCGTGAACGTTACGCCTTCAATGGGCCAAACGGTTCGTGAATAAACGCCTTACCTCCAGAGTAGTCCAACCCGCTGTAGGGAATGACTTACATAGTGTTCATGGAAACATATATGTTGACATTTTCGAGACGCGCACCTTAATTTGATGTATGAAATAGAAGGTCGAGTGTCAAACCGTTTGAGAACGCTACCTCCTCAGTTGAGAATCGAACCGCTTCGGTAAAAGCTTCAGGCATACTCTGATTTCTAGAGTTCAACCAGGTACTGTGGGCGTTAATCCGTTGAACAGTAATAGCATTAGACACCATAGTTCACGGATCTAATTTTAATGTATGGCGTCAGTGCATTTGAAAACCTTACCTATTGCTGTACAGTCCAAATTTTACCAATGGCCTTGCCTTCCGTGAAACTAGCCCGCTGAATCACGAGCATAACTTTATGTTCGGAGACGAAATTGGTATACATTTTAGTGACGGGCATATTAATGTCATGTATAAAATTGAAGATCGAGTGTCAGACCGTTCGGGAACGTTACTGCCGTCTGTGAGGGTCGCACGGCTAGGTCAGTAGCATCACCTATCCTGTGATTCCGAGGACCGTGCAAGGTGTTCCTGGAGTGAATCCGCTATAGCGATTGTCTTGATTATTTTTCACAAAAAGAAGTGAGTAGACATTTTAGCAGGCGGACACATTATTGTCATGTATGAATAGGAGGATCGAGTGACAAAGCGTGTGAGAACGTTGCCCCCTTCTATGAGAGTCGCACAGCAAAGCTAATAGCTTCACCAGCCTGTGATTAAGAGAGTCACACCAGGCATTTCGGAAGTGAATCCGCTGGAAATTATTGGTATCAGACTCCCTAATTCACGGTGTGAATACTTGTTGGAATATGAGTAATTTCATGCCACGAATGCAACAGCCAATGGTGAAGCGCTGCTTATTTTGATAGTGCCACTCGAAGCACTGGGATAAGAGACACTCGTCGCGAGGAGTCAGTCGGTCGGAATGTCGTCACCAGAGAAGTAGTGTCAGTGTGTAGCCGGTAATATAGAAGAATATTATATTGTATGGAAAATTAACTCTGCATTATTTATCCTGTCCATAATTAATTTAACAATATTAAAGTACAGAGTCAAACTGCTGAGAACGTTACCCATTCCTATAGAGTTATCTTCTTACAGAAGGCATTACCTTATGACAATCTAGCCCGCTGTATCCAGAGTAGAAATTCGTGTTCACAGAAGCCAATTCGTATGCATTTTAGTGTCGGGCACCTGAATGTCATGTATCAATTATAAGGATTGAGTGTCAGATAGTTTGAGAACGTTACCACCTATCTTGAGAGTCGAATGGGTAAGTCTATTGCTTCAGATATCCTGTCATTCTGCGTGTCAAGTCAGGTAATCTCGGAGCATGTCCTCTGAACAGTATGGACAATAGACGCCCTAATTCACGGTATGTATATTAATTTACACAGTCTACACGCTGTAGAACGTTACCTATTCCTAGAAAGTTAACTTCATAAAGAAGGCCTAACCATCCGAGAAGCTAACACGCACTTTCGAGAGTATAACATCGTGTTCTGAGAAGCAAATTAGTACGCATTTCACTGACGACACCGTAATATCATGAATTAGAAGATCGAGCGTATAGCCGTTAGAGAGCGTTACCTTACCTTGTTTGGGAGGCGAACGGCTAAGTCAATATCTTCCTCAGTTCTGTGATTCCGAAAGTTCAAACAGGTAATCCGGGTGTATATCAGCAGTACAGTACGGCATTATATAACCTATTTCGCTGAATAAATATTAAAATGCAGAGTCAAACCGTTATAGAACGTTACGGATTGGTACAGCGTCAAAATTATTTACCGAAGGACTTACCATCCTCGAAACTAACTCGCTGTATCGACAGTATAGCTTCTTGTTCACGGAAGCGAGTTAGTATACAATTTAGTGACGGGCACCTTAATTCCATGTACGAATTAGAAGATCTGGCATCAAATCTTTAGTTAACGATACCACCATTGCTGAGAGTCAAACGACTATGTCAATAGCACCATCTATCCTGTGATTCCCAAAGGCGCACCAGGTATTCCGGGAGTAAATGGGCTGAACCGCGTTGGCAAAGGACACCTTTATTCATGGTGTGAATATTAAAGTCCAGAGTCAGTCCCTTGTAGAACGTTACGGACTGATATAGAGTGAAGATCTATAACGGTGGCCTAACCGTCCGGGAAGCCGATCCCGTTCTAGTGAGTGTCATGCTTAGTGCAGACGCTGACAAATTAATTGACATTTTAGTAGATGGACACCATATTCTCATGGCTGATTAGAATAATCGAGAGTCACACCGTTCGGGAATGATCCCACATTCCTTGAGAATCGACTGGCAAAGTCAATCGCTCCACATATTCTGTGATTCCGAAATTAAACCAGATATTCCCAGAGTAAATCAGCTTTGTAGTATTGTTAATAGACACCTTACTTCACAGTATGGATATTATAGTAGAGAGTGAAACCGACGGCGAACATTACCAATACGTATAAAGTCATTCCTTGTCCCGGAGACCTGACATTCCGTGAATTTAACCCTCTCTCAGCGAGCGTCTTGCTAACCGAACACGGGTGCAAATTAGTAGACATACTAGTAGAGAAGCTCCACGATTCCATGAATAAATATCGCAATAGAGAGACAAACGGTTCGGACGGTTACCACCTTGTTTGAGACTCGTACGGCTAAGCCTATAGCTTCACCTCTACTGTGATTCCGAGATGAAACCATGTATTCCAGGAATTAAACCGCTAGACAGTGTTGGCAACAGACACCTCAATTCATGGATTGAGTATTAAAGTAGAGGAGCAAACCGTTTGAGAGCGTTTCCATTTGGAATTAATTCACCCGCTTCGCCGAAGACCATACCCTAACCCTCTGTATCGATAGTGTAACTTCATGTTCAAAGGATCAAATCAGTAACAATTATAGAGAAGGGCACTGTAATTTTATTATGAATAGGAAGATCGAATGTCAAACCGTTCGAGAAAGTTACCACTATATTTGAGGTTTGAACGGGTAAGTCAATAGCTTCATATATCCTGTGATTCCGAAACTGAAACGGGATATTCCGGGCGTAAATGCACTGCACAGTGTAGGCAATGGGTACCTTAATTCGTGGATTGAATATTAAAATAGAGCGCAACCCCCTGTAAGATCGTCATGAATTCTTATAAAGTCAAAAGATTTACCGAAGACCTTACCCGCCGATAAACTAACCCGATATATCGAGAGTATAGCACCGTTCTCAGATGTACCAACTAGTGTACATTCTAGTGACGAGCACCTTAATTTCATGCATAAATTTAAGGGTGGACTCTTAATCCGTTCGAGAACATTACAACATTCTGTGAGAGACGACCGGTACGTCAATAGCTTCTTCTATCTTGTAATTCGGAGAGTAAAGCCAGATATTCCTGGAGTAAGTCCACTGAACAAATTTGGCAATTGTCACCTTAATTCACGATTTGAATATTAAAGTATAGCGTGAAACCGTTTGAGATCGTTACCAATTCCTATAAAGTCAAACGTTTTACCGAATACCTTACCCTCCGAAAAACTACCCCGCTGTATCGGGAGTTTTATATTCGTGTGCAGAGATAGAAATTAGTATTCATTTCAGATACGGGTACTTTTACTTCATGTTTGAGTTACTAGATCGAGGGACAAACCGTTCATCGTTGCCACCTTGTGTGAGAGACGAACGGCAAAGCCAATAGCTTCACGTATCCAGTTATTTGGAGTATCAAACCAACTATTCCTGGAATAAATTTGCTGAACAGTATTGAAAATAGACATCTTAATTCACGGTTTGAATAGTAAAGTATACCGTGATCCCGTTTAGGAGCATGTCCAAATGGTATAAAGTCAAATACTTCACCGATGGCCTTACCTTCGAGGAAGCTGACCCGCCGTTTCGAGAGAATATCTTCGTGTTCAGAGAAGGAAATTAGTCTTCATTTCTGTGACGGAAACCTTTATTTCATGTATGAATTAGGAGATGAAAGGTCAAACCGTTCGTGGACGTTACGACCTTCTTTGAGAGTCGAAAGGCTAAGTCAGTAGCTTCACCAATCCTGCAGTTCCGAGAGTCAAACCAGGTAATACGGGGGTAAGTCCGCTGAACATTGTGGGCAATAGACGTCCTAATTCACGGTATGTATATTAAAGTACAGTGTCAAACCGTTGTACATCGTTAACAATTTCTATATAGTCATTTTCATCCCGAAAGCCTTATCCTCCGAGAACATAATCCGCCGTACCGAAAGTATAACTTCGGGTTCAGAGAAACACATTAGTTGACATTTCACTCACGGGCACTCTTATTTCGTGCATGAATTACAAGCTCGAGTGTCAAACCTTTCGGGAAACCTACCACCTTCTTTGATAATCCAACGGCGAAGTCAA
>NIJG01000679.1:31096-46008 GCA_002201625.1 Euglossa dilemma | reverse complement strand
GGCCGTCGGCGCTCGCCCAGGGTGTACTATGTGGCAGAACGATGCAGCGGCTGTACGAATGCCAGCAGAGTGGTAAGTTTCCCATGATCTGGAGGCTGTTATGTGTTCCTTTGTTCAAGAAGCAGGGTAAGACCCCCGACACCTACACGGCGTACCGGTCCATCTGCCTATTCAGCGAGGCTGGGAAACTCCTCGAGCGGGTACAGGCAATCCGGTTGAAGGAGGACCTACTGGGGATGGGCCTGGATTTCGATGACAAACAGTACGGCCTCCAGCCAGGACGATTCACGGTCGATTCCCTGAGTAGCGTCCGTTCCATGCCGGAGGCGGCCGTGCACACGGGTGGAGTTGTGCTGCTGGCGAGTTCGTCGCTCTCCGCCATTGTCACTGGAATGGTGGAGAAGAAGAGGTCATGGCGCAGGATGGTCGAATTTTGCGTGTAGCTGATGCTACAGACGGAGGTCGTGGAATGGATAAGTGTGGGAGTGGTCCCTATACGCATGGGAAGAATGCGGCGTCGAGCGCATGGTGAGTTCGCCACTACGCCAGCTGGGAACTAACCCAGAGTGCATGGCCCTGGTGGAAGGAATTGCCGGACAGTCTTGATCCCACGATAGCCAACCCCCAAGTCGAACCGCTGGTGATTGGTTGGGGGCCCGACTGTCTCGGAAGCTGCGATCGAGAGGGACGGCGTCGCGTAGTGCTCGCCTGGGGCCGTTGAAGAAACGGGAGGGAAGAGTACCAAACCGGAAGGTATACCATATAGGAGCTTGGACTACGTGCTCGTTGTGGGGGTTACTGGGAGACCGTGGTGACAAGCACCTCACATCCCGGTCGCTAGTTATACTAGGGAATTTCACGAAAAAGATGTAATATGCCGGGTTACATCACGTCAGGATCGGCTAATGCACTACATTCCAGTTATTCCTTCAGCATTCTGTACGATCATCCATGAGATATCGCCGAAAATATTAGCGATACAAGCTATGTATAGCCATTACCTTCAACCAGGGATATAGTAATACCGGGCCAGACACGCGGAGCTGTTCACCGAACTTAACCTGCCCTCTTTATGGCTGTGTCTCGTAAATGGCCTATTCCTTCGCGGATCGTGTAATTAATAGCCGCGTATTCTCGATGCGTTGAAAACTAATATCGCGCTGGAACATATCGGGAACCGCTAACGTTCCGTTCACTCGATGCCAGGCATCGTATTTCGGGCGACGGAACGATCCGGAAGAGGACTGGGTGTAGGCCGGCAAGGAACACGCCGTCGGGCACATAATTCCCCGACGCCAAGTCCGAACGTACGACGAACCGGATAGTGAAACTTCGCCGCGAGGCATTGGTGTTTCCGAGCTGCCATAACATCATCGGCCGACAAGGCGAACGACATTTCTATGTGTACATATCCGTGAAGTTTTACGGCATGGCAATTTCCACGTGCATCTGTTATTTCCTGGTAGTCTTAAATCTTCCCCGGGAACGCGATTCCCGCACATCCCGGGCTGCCGACGCCGCTATCAAACCTCGCAAACCGCTCTTTTCCAGATGCAGTTACGTTTTCACTCGGCTACGTGGCCGAAGCAAGTCGCAGGACACGATTTTTTCGTCGATCCTACGCGAAACTCCAACGGACCGCGCCATAATCACTGGTCCGCATAGCATTATATGCTCGATCCAGCTTTATATCCCGGAAACGAGGTATTAATGGCGCAAGCTTCTGCTGCCTAAGTTCAATCCTCCATACAGGCTCCGCGGCGGTTGCCTCCAAGATTCCGACGGAGTAACTGCTCTAATTTAAACATAAAACCGTAATATTATAATCCGCGTATTCGGCGATATTGAAGCCAGCGTGATATTTCGATTCTCGGCACCAATGCGGTCAATTCTACTCTCAACACATAGCGTGAAAGGAACTCATCCAATCGAGTTCTTCCTCTCATAATCAAGGATTTACGTCCGTATACTTGGTCCATGAAAACAAGCGAAATACCAAACACGGCTGACAGATCGCGCGGGAATCATTTTGTTTCCGTGTAAAGGGCAGCCAGAACGTTTATTACGACAACGCGAACCAAATCAAAGCTCAAGGTTGCCTTGTGCGGACTCGCGCCCAACGATTTAGATGCAACATATCGATGGTACATTCTCAATGTCGAGCTTAAATTCTAATAATTTATTATCATGAATCTTCGCGTTTATATAACCTCCGTGCTGTTTTCCTCATTTGACTAGGATTCTCATATTATGATATATTTTTCACCATTTCGCTGTTACTTCATGGCAGAGCGAGGATTATATGTTGTACGATCTGACGTAAGTGTCTATAAAGATCTGTGAAGAAGCTGTCGTTACGAGTTTTTATTACACTCTCCTTTAGTTCTTCGATGCGTCGTTGTTTCAGCTTACCTCTCCTTCATTTGTATCGGAGAATGGGGCGGAAAATGCAGAAGACAATTTCCGCCATTGATCAAGGAGAAACAATTAGCGCACATTATTTGCTCGCCCGAGCGAGGTGAAACGTAAATATTCAGATGTTTGATGAGAAGTTAAATTGGAGGAATAGTATTCGAATGATAGCTCGTTCGAGATTCCAATTCCCAGCCACCGCCCGGAATACCAAACGAATTCCCACTCTTAACTATTCGCATTAACGATAATTAATCTGAACTCGAAGGCGTAAGGAGGGAGCGATTGAACGTAATTTGTCGAGCGCAATGGAACGCGCTGAAGAATTGGCGCGAATTAAGTTTCCGCGAAATTTTGACGGCATCTAAAGGCTAAAAAGGCCACGCACAATAATATTCACCGCGTTGAGTATTGTAATAAATCCGCTGTGCGTCTGTTGACCCAGGCCAACGGGGGGGAGGATGTGGACTTCTTCCCTGCGTATCGCTGAAGCGATATGATATGTCTATCGAGCGAAGAATCGTCCGCGACCGCAAATGGATAAACGACGTGGATTTGGCATGCAATTCTAGCGACATGCCAGAATACCCATTGCACCGATCGCGAGTGTTTATCTCTCGAATATCGACTGCCATGATGTCTGTTCCGAGCAAGTGCTCATGGCGAATCGAACTGAGGGTCAAGGAAACTGGGAATGCTGCTCCAACAATGACCGCGGATGTCGTTTCACGCGTTGCTTTCCACTTATTGCCTTGAATCTCCTTTGCCAGACTGACAGACTACCTCGTAACTAACTTTTCGGAACATATCATTAGAAAAAGCTCCCATGGTGTATGACATTTGTTTGATCAATCGTGCAAAAGTGTTCCTTTAATGAGAGTCCCCCTTACTCTGCCCTTTCGCGTATCCTGGGTACGATTCCCTGCTTGCTGTTGCGTCTTTTGTGCTTGCCTAGACAGATCATTCCAGGTGGCAAGGTGTTCGAGTTTTCCCCTTTGGCTTTTAGCTTCTTTTTGTCACGACATTGCCCCTCACTTTTCAATACTCCAACATTACCGTGATACCCAGATACGGATCCTAAATTTGCGTATAGAGACATAATGAACTTCGATTATTCGGAACTCCGAATAGGAAATGATAAGTTCTGGATTCATTTCCATAACCTTTAAAATAAGAACGAGCCTTCCAGCTTCTTGTCGAACTATTCGTAACCGAGGATTTGTATTCTATTCGTAGTTCTATTGATAATCAACCTTATATAAAGATCGAATATCGAGAGCAGAAAATGATAAGGATGAAGGTAGATTTTCCACATCGTCAGGTTGCATTTCTATTGGAAATCGCCCCAATTTATTTCCATACTATCTCCGTGCAACGTCTGTTCGTAACGAGTTGTACGACATATCTCTATGCTATATCCGAGCTAAGTTTGTTTACAGCAACTCGTTGTGTCGGAAACGCGTGGAGGTTGCGTAATGCGACCGACGCCGATATTGAAACACGGCCGAGGGTAACATAAAACGGGTGCGACTGGAAATTCGGTATATCCGAAAGTCGGAAAATATAATTTGGTTAGTGAATTAGCCGTCAGTGTCACGGACTGATCGCGGTGTAATTTCATTCCTAATCAAATGTAATTTTGCTCTCGATTGTGGGAAAGATGAAACCGAAAACGCGGCAACGAATTATCTACAGCTATGGCGTAGAAGTGAACGCTGAGAGGAAAAATTTCGCTGCTATATCGACCACCGAACACCGGACCAGGCATTAAGCGAAACAATCCGCCCCGTCAGATTCCATTCGCTTAGAAATTTCGCCCCCACAATATATATCCCCGTGCGATGTTCGATGTTCCCCTGATTTTTCGGCACGTGTAACCGCTCCGATTGTATTCAAACGCCCCGATACCGAAAATCGACAAACAGATTTCGCTTACTTGGATCATCGAAAAATTCCTGCGAACGTGCGCATTGGATGGATACCTATCGCATCTTCCGTTATCGATATTTTCACGGGCAAATCTCTCCGGGGCTAGGCGGTTTCAAGAAATCAACCGACGGATGTGTCCAGCCTATTTCACCTCTGGATTTCGATAGAATAATTTCGTTTTGAAATACCTCGTGGTTAACAGGTGGTATAAGGTGGCGATCTTTATCATTTGGAGTTTTCCAGGAGCATGGAAAACCAGCAAATGCTTCAGCAACATGGTCCGCGAGTACAGGGTCTGCGGATTTTGGGATCGTAACGAGTTTTCTAGGTTACGTGCAATTTGTTCGGGGACAGTTGCTAATATTATACGAGATATTTGAATTATCTAGAGAAGATGAATGGGGACGACAGAATGGAAGCTGGGAGGAGACAAAATAATGAGACGCTGAAGACGATAGAACTGGACGTTAAGAGAAAAAAATGTTAAATAAATTGTTTAAGGAGTTGTACGTAAGTGGCGTAGACATTCACAACCTTGCTTCTGGCACCTAACCACACTACACCGAAGCAAATATAGATGTTACCCGTCGGAGGTCGAACCGACAAATGAACCGATTCTCGTGGCGATGTCCTTTATATAGACATCGATCCGTCGAAAACCGATTACTAATTTTCCGCTGTAATAGTGGATAAATTATTAATTCTTTCACTTTCGTTATAAATTCACGTCGCCTACAGTCCGTTATTAATAATCAATTTAGTAATCTTCGCGTGTTTTGCAAGTAATAATTGCATTCTCGTTAGCTGTTATAAACTACATCAACGATAGGTAATGATTGATTAAAATTCTTATTTTTATTGCAAATACGCGACTGGGGCAATTTAGCGAGGAGAATTTTAATTTGTTACTAATAATAAATTTGGCAATTTGTTCAAAAGATGATGAGTCAATTTTCCATTTTTGATGCGTATCTATGTCTCGATGTTGTTATCACCGATAAATCGAACAGCTGGCCTCCTGCAATCGCAAAATTTTCTCAAATGTGCGAGTTAAACACATCTAAACAGTTAACTTCTGGACCGTCGACCTATTGAGACCCATGTACATACACAATTTAACTATTTTTCATTCCAATGACATGCTTCGAAATATCGTACGGTTCCTACAATAATTCGTATTTTTATTAATTACGCTGTTGTCGGTAATTTATACCAACGCATTGTCAAAGCAGTCATACATCTCCAGCTAACGCTGAAATATTTCCTTCTGCGTATATATTCCTTATCCGATAAAAGATATGCATTCTTTTTCATTCCTGTTTAAACATCGCGTCACAAAAGAAACGCATTGACGGCAGAACTACCGATTTGTAACGAGTACCGAAACATAATAAACATTAATGCCAACAATTGCATAATTACTATTACTTTTCGCATCCGTAAAAAGCTACTGCAAGCATGAGAGCTCTGAAACAAGTTTGTTTATTCTATTTCAAGGACAATATTGACCCCCTTCCAACCATCACACACACGCCAAGAGGTCATTTAACTCTCATTCCTTTATACCCTCTGTAACATCGGAAATAATTGTGGCGTCCCACTCGAACCAGCACCGGGTATATATTCCAAAGGAAAAGGGGACATAAAAGGAAGGAAAACGGAGAAGAATGGAGGTGAAGTCAAACAAGCTCGGCTAGAAGGTGAACACAGCTGCCACAACTACCGGAATGTCTCATTCTGTGACAAGCTCGGAGGGAAAGAGAGGGAGAGAATGTCGAACGGGGCTGAATGTTGAGGAGATGCAGTATAGATGCCGCTGTATGTCCATTTGCTTGGTTTCTCCAGAAAATTCGACACTTAGCCGTGGAATTCCTGACAGATGCGGGTCGCATTGCCCCTGGGAGGCTCGGCACCGGGATTCATGCCCCTTGAAGATCTCGCAGACCATGGAATCTGGGGTTCCATAGTAATTTCGGATCGTAAATTGTCCCTCTTGCTCGAATTTAAATACATTAACAGGACTTTCCACATACGAAAGACAAGCGCGCCGTTTCGCAGTCGATACCGATATTACCTATTCTTCTCATTCATAAGATCGAGTTCGACATGTACCAGCGGTCACTTCTTCCTCATCCCCTGTTCCCCTTGAATTAATCGCGATAGAAACTCCGATTGCTTCTATGCACCGTTGAAAAAACGGCGAAATGGTACCGAAGAAGCTTGATGAAATTTTGTGCCTTGAAGTTCATCGAGACCGGTTCGAAAAGGCGGTGGCTTCGATTTGGCGTAATGCCAAATGGAAGAAATTCGGGAGTTTCCTGCTCGGTCGAGGCTGCACCGAGGGGAAGACGGCGCATTCGATTTGCCACGCGAGTGGTAATTAACATGGCGTTATGGAATGCTATATTAAATATTAATCACCCTCTGTGTCGAGATTAGTAAGCGTGATTCGGTTAATTAGAATTTTGAAGCGGGCAAGAAACTTCGTTTTGGCCCCTGTCTGGCGATATCGCAAGAACTAAATCGGTGAACTAATCTGGCGGACCTGCCTTTGATGCAACCTGGCCGAATTATCCCACTCTTATGAATTTTCGCGGTATAAATCCTCAAGCAGGTATCTCGTTAAATGGAGAAGTACTCCATCTCTGCCAATCAGCTGGTGCAAGGAAAATGGAGGGGGCGAGGGAGGCTGGAGACATGAGCTATAGAAAATCCTCCGCCATTTTGAACGATTGACACGCGATGCGGTAGAACGGCTCGGAACAGAGGCAGGCCTTTCCGAACTCTGTGAGGGTCTGCGAATTCTCTATATTCCCTGGTACCGTCAAGCCAAAATCACATGAGTCAAGGAGGACTTCCGGGCTAGCCTAGAAATCTCGGCATTACTTCCGCATCTTCTAACTTCGCAAAAATTTCGCTGCTCCCGGTCAAATCTTCGCACTCTTCCGAAGTGCCTATCCTTCCGGACTAGACTAGCTCGAGGTACCACACGCGAGTCCCTGTGTACCCCGAGTCTTCGGAGACTGCATGATTAGTATAACCAAACGAACCCTCAAAACTCTCCGAATACTCTACGACAGAAACTATGAGGTATACGTCGCGAGTGGTCAGGTCCATGGGCAACTGAGGAGATTCTAGACCGGTATCATCAATGATACATAGAATATTATCAAACTGTAAGAAATGCTTAAGTAATAATTCACGAAATAAACATTATAACTACCCACATGTGGTCTCCTCTAAGGTTCGACGTGCATATGCAACATTAATCGAATGAACGTAATTGAAAAAGATGAGTGTAAATTACGATGCTCCTATCGGAAGAAGAATCGACTATATAAAATGTAGCCGCCTATATCCGATGGTTCCAAATAAAAAGAGTTTCAACCTAGACATTTCGACACCGCTTGTACTTTCAGAGATATATTCACAGAGTACCTACGATTTATCTACAATTTCTGTTCGATTTCACTGCTTGATTATCTCTCGCGCGAGCGACAGTAACTACTCGCCGCGAAGTGATCCACTCGCATTAGGCAAATGGCACTCGGCGACATCGGGATAGCGGCAATCATATGGCGGCATTGTGCTCAGAGTCGTGACGTCAATCCTAGATCATAGTCAGCGATAGTGAGTGGATGGCCATCGCGACGCGGCAAGTCCTCTTTGTCTTCGCCGAAATAATGGCGGGTCGCACCCCTTCCTAGCGATTTACGACCGCAGCGAGATCTCAAATAGCGATGCAATTTCGCTGCGACTGTAGCAGCCGAATCTCGCGGTGATGGCATGACTGGATGTGCGCAAAAGTGCAGCGGCCGAGCCGCGATGGGCTCGCCGCTGACGAATCGGGCGGATGGTGCGTGGACATTGCATATTCGTGCAGGATATTCGTCCGTTGGTCGCGGTCGTTTGATGGGAATCTGCGAAATTAGTACGTGTTGTTATAACGATGTGAGAGGTTTCGAAGAAGAGGTAATTTGTTCAATGTTTTATATTGTTATACATATTTAATATTTGATTCCTCAAAATAAATTCATTAAGTGCGTTATATTCGAGTAAGATATTAAAATAACTCGCATGTTGCTGTACCTCGATCGCAATTATTTGCTAATGTCGTCGTAATTTTCCTCAGAGTAATAATTCAAATTATTTGCACTCATCCGCAGTTGCAGCCATAGTTCATCGCATCATCGGTGTGTCGCATGCAGTTTGATTCCTCCAGGCACTCAATCATGTCGTAAATCCGAATCGGCACCGTTGACTGGTTGTATACGCAGAATTTCTTGCTGAGCATAGTTACCGCGGATGATTATTATATTCCGGAGTAGTAACAATATCTTTTGTGTACTTTATTTACTTATTCAGAATAGATTTTCTTGCACATCGCGTTCCTGAATAATGATAATAAATGTAGGGATAGTTAGTATATTGTCATGCAAAGTACTGGCAACATAAATAGTACAGTCTTGTTAATTAATTTATTATACAGAAATATTGACATAAATATTTTAATACCGATGTGATGGAATATGTTGTACAGTAGAAGTCGAATGCCCTTCGACTTCGATACTGCGATATGTATTGTCATCATGATTCCATTTTTCCTTTATCGTTAATGTCGAATTACTTAATTAATCGATTTCCATACCATAGATTATAGTCAAATTAGAAACGTATTGATATTGGAGTCAACTTTCTTTCCTTCGAAAATGCATTGAATATCATGTGCTAGGAAACGCTTGGAGACACAGAGATTTTGAGGTTAAAACAACAATTTTGAACACTAATGTTTTCGAAAATGTGCTTTGACAAAGAAATCGTCCGAGGTTGTTTTTACTGATTGTTAAATTGGAGTCAATAGAGTCAGTCACAGTCAATTAAAATCATTACATACAGTCTTTGCTTTCACTAATACGTTATTTGCTCATCATCAATATTTTCTTTCGATATGCAAATGTCAAGAATTTGGTCATTTCTTCAATTAAAATCATTGTGGATTAGTCGATGTTTTGCAAGATAAAAGAACTTTGGCCCGTTACATAAATAGTATATATGTTAATCATATCCTTAGATCAGGATTTTCTGGTATAACCCCTTCCACGTTCATTGCCAGTGTCTCTTACACGAGCCCCGGATCAAATTGGCTGAGTGATTGGAAAAGCGTATGATGACGATAGCTCATAAGCTAATAATCTTTCCGGTAGCTGACGATTAGCTAGTGTATCGTGCACGACGTATTTTCGTCATGTATGTGCGATTAGGATATGGAATCTTCCATTAAATATGGTAGATTATGCATCGTATAAATGCGGTAATGATACCAATTTTCGCAATTGTACGGTTACGAATTTCATTTCTCGGGAATGGTTAAATTCTCGATTTACGAAAAGGTCTGTAGTCATCGTCAGCCGATTTCAGTGAATAGAGCGTAAAATTTAGAGTATCAACGTAGTGTATCGCTCCTGGGTGTCTGTGGTGTCTCGGGACTGCTTCTCCAGTGTAATTCCTTGCACCCGGGTGTACGTGTGAGAACCGTGGACTGTGGCGTGTATGAATGACTGATTTTGCCATTTTTAAATAATGGTCTAAGTAGGAAAGTGGAGTACATTCTGGTATGTGAGTTAATTATAAATAGGTAGCGCCGGGCATGATGGCAATGTCTTTGGGCTGATAGCAATATTTTCGCGTGTCCAATCTGTTTAAGGAAACATAATTTGAGTAGTAGATGATGCAGATAGCACATTTGGGTTTCCCCATGCGTGAATGGCATGACCTATCGATTTTTTTATATTTGGTTACATTTTGGCAGCCGTCGCGGTCGCGGTCGCGAATATTGGCCCCGAATCGGAACGTGTACCCGCTCGAAGTTTTGCACATCTGCGGTACAGCGATCGCTGAGATCGTTGCTCGTCCTTGTGCAATTCGATCGGTTCCGCGAATTATACTTCCTGTTACTTCTTGTTCTTTGGTTTGCGTTTCGATATCCTCGAGCCTAGATATTAGATTCAGCTGCCATGGCGCCCGATGGGAGATGCAGGGGCTGCCCGTCAATCTGACACGAAGTAGTAGTAGTAGTTGTTGTAGTATTTTGTTTTCTGGCTATGTACACCAGTATGTCAACCTATTGTGGACAAATTGCTGTTTTTGCATGTAGCGTCACGATCAATTCATCACGGTTTGAGTTAACGTTTGGAAAGGGACCAGAATTTGTGATTTTTGTTACAGTTGTGCAGGTGTCGAAGATTACGGGTGTTTATTTAAAGCTGTGAAGGAGACAGTCCTCGCGATATAATTAGAGCTGTGATCAAATGAGTTCGGTTTGAATTAGAGTTACGATGGAGTAACGATTGCGTTTGTTTTAGCCTCGCGAATTATGGGATCGCGATTGCTTTTGATACCTGTGTGTATAAATTGTCGGATAAAAATAAATTCTATAGAATTTTGATTAGCATTGCATTTGGTTTATGCAGTCGCGACTTTTACCAATCGGGAGATTTTTAAGGTTTTTTATACCAACATTCAATTATAGCGTTGCGTTGAAGTATGATCGCGTTTCTCAAGTAGTGTTGCGAATACGTAACACCTAAAATGCTTCAACTCGGCTGTGGAACGGGTCCGCTTTCTGAGCCACATATAAGCAGCCTGAACATGACTGCCCATTCTTCGCTATTAGTGTCACGTATTTTCTCATTTAAGTGCATAAAGTAGTATTTATTAGTGTTGCGTGATTAATATATTCTCGAATGATCATTTTCGCGAATTGTCTGTTCACTTTTCTTTTTTTCTTTGGATATATATATGGATATAAATATATGTATATATATTCACATATATGTATTTTTTTTTTTCAGTAATGCCTTGAAAATAGTAAATTCATTTTTATTCCAAATATTATGAAGCACTCTTTGCGATGGATTTCGTGAATATTCTATGTTACAGATTTAACAAATTAGCGTTCCGAAACTTGCTATATTTCACGCACTCTTTGTTCACGGGATTATTGAGTGAAAATTTTAATTTCGTTGGCCCTGCTTGCTACCATCGCGTTTTGTGTTTTAGGGCCCTCTGTTCCCGAAATGTCTGTTAATGAAATCACTCCTGATTAATATTTTCGCCTGTTTTCGATACTGTCTTTTATTCCATAAATGATTAAAATTTTTCCAATCATGCTAGCAAAATAATGACATATTCTGGCCTACACACTCGCTTGAGATCACCGTGAACATTCATATTTTTCAGTCAGAAGTACAGAGTCTGTTTATTATTAGATTAATTTTTTGGCCGATGCAACTTCAATTTTTTGTAGGTCCATTCAAGAATGTCCGAAGTTGCATTGTATCAGTCAAATTCCATTCGCAAAACTTGTTTTATTTTCAATAAAAGTCTTGCAAGTAAAATGTTTCGTGCTAGCAATTCAAATCTTCGTACAAGTAACATTTTTTTTTTTTTTGGTTCGTATAAATAGCTGTCTCATACATGCTATGTTCCTTTTCTCTGTAAATGAATTACAGTAAAGTGTGGTCATTTTAATTTCAAGTCACGGGAAAGTTCTGTGCTAACATCGTTAATGTTGCATTTATATACAACTTATTCTCTTTCTGCTGCCAATATAACAATTTTTCTTTTTTCTACTAATCTAATGCGTAAGTCTGTTTCAGGTATACAATGCACGTATGGCTATATTTGACAGCATTTGGAATATTCGAAATTATGCAAGTACATCAGGCGCTCTGAAGCGGAATAATTCACACGAAGGGAAATAGATTGAAAGGTAGTGGCGTGTGAGTCTCATTTATTTATTTATAATCATGTCGTATTCATTAGTGTATTTAATTACGTCTCGTATAATTTTCCTTATTTTTCCGTAGCTTCGTATGATTCAGGATGCATTGTGAGAGCTACGGAGACGACGAGAAGAGATGCAAATCTTACAAACCTCACATCCTTTTCCCTTTCCCCTTATTTGATTACGGTTTCTGTATAAATACAATTCTGAATGAAATATTTAATTATTTACTTGGGTAGGGTGAATAATGCTATATTCCTAATGGGGAGGCTCTTGCCCCCTCCCCTCCTGTGTATATACACATATATTATCATGTACAGGAGTTAATAACGTTTCTTATATCGGTATGCTTTACAAAATTTGTATCAGGTACTCCTATGGCCCATTCATGGATGGCACTCTCATGATATTTCCAAGTTTCTTCTTCATTTTAATTCCATATTTATGTAGGTGGGATCAATCTTTTAGATGTTTGATAGGTAGCGCGAATTAGTTTTTTAATTAGGTAGCGAATGTTACTAATCATAATTTGATTCAGGTATTCTTATCGATTACCGCGGGAAGGCTGCCTCGTGTTACTCTCCTTTTCTTTATTGCAATTAGATTTTTACATAGGTAGAATTAACCTTTTAGGTATTTGCGAGCGAATTTGATTTTTAATTAGGTGGGGGATACATTAAATCGTAGGTATGATACTTGATTTGGTAAAGGGTTAAACCATTAGATATTTGATAAGCAGTGCGATTTATATTTTGAGTTATGTAGGGAATGTTTTTAATATTAATTTGTTGCAGATATTCTTGTGGACCTCCGATGGATCGCAGGCACATAGTATACACTCTTTGTTCTTTACTACAATTAGATTTCAACACAGGTACGATTATCGTTTTAGATATTTGATAGGTAGAGCGAATTAGATTTTTAGATATGTATGGAGTATTCTTAGTTATGAACAAGATTTGCGTTCAGGTAACATATAGGTACGAGAATATTCTAGGATTTGAATGAGGAGTTTATATGAATGCAGGGATATACGCTTCAATGCTATGTACATTAGTATTTAGGTAATATAACATTTTTATCCAAGAAGTATTAAGTTAATATTCATAATGGTAATTATGCATACTAGCAATTAAGTTCATATATAATTCAGGTTATGTAGCATTACGAATTATAGCATAAAGTTATGAAAATGAATTAAAATCATAGAGAGACGTGTTGTTCCGCGTGGCGTTAGATTTTTGTATTTTTTCATCATCAATTGTTCTACGCTTTCGTACCCAAAAAAAGGTTATCACTTATTTCAGGATCGAAATGTGATCCACTTCTTGTTTGAGATTGTCAGTTTCATAACATCTTATACAAATGAAAATGTAAAATGTTGATATAGGACTGAAATAATGTCTCTCGGAGTTATGTACGTAGTTAATGGCTTAATATAATTCTAGGTAGGGCGAAGGTGCCTTTTACTTTCTAGTTTAATTTTCCGCGTCGATTTTTTACAATCCTTTTTGCCGTTCGTTTGCAAAGCAGACGAAGATTGAACATAGTAATGTTGCATCGAATGGACAATTTTTTAAAATGTTAATAAATTATCGATGCGGATGGAGGTTGGATGGGACGTGGATATGGTGGGCCTCCATTCGCAGCACATCCATGTGGTGAAACCTAGGCAATCGGCATTATTGTACATATCATTTCTAATCGTATAGCTAAAGTTATGTCACATGTAACCAATAGCTATGATACAATTACGAATGATATAGCATGTGATCTGAGCTAATTGGGTGCGATCGTAAGGTTCTTAATTCTTATTCGCTAAATTTTGGAAAATAGATTGATTCTTGTAATTTTGGTTGTTCAGACATTAAACATAATTTGCGTTAGTATATTTGAAACAATTTGAAAATCGTAATTGCCCTGATACTGGCTTGGGTAAGTAATTCGACAATTCGAATTATATCCGGCTTATTCCGTTTGTTTTCTTGTTTGTATTCCTATTCTATGTCGAATTCGTAATATTAGGAGAGATTTTTCTTGCGTCATAAAAAATATTCAATCAATGCTATGTTTGTCCTGTAATTCTTAATTTTATGTTATTTGATATATTTATAAAGTTAAATACACGAGCATTATGAACTCCATCATTAAGCATACTTATATGAAAGTTAATGAATGTACTAATAAAAATGTACGAAACATATATATTAAACGTATAATTTATATGTATGTATGTTAATTAATTCGTGACATTTGTTAAGTATGAGAATTTTAACTTAATTTACGATGGATACGTGAAATAAATATAATATGTCAGTTACTGTCTATACTGTTATTCTACGTGATAGGAAGCATATACTTATGAATAAACTGTTTAATAGCTATTTTGAGCAGTTCTAGAGCCGTCGAAATATCGGTTAAACTCGCGGCGTTCAGGTTTATGCCCCCCCCCCCCGGGTTAACCACTGTTCCGGGTAGACACACCCGGCAAGGGCACGTTAGTCTTACCTCGAACGTCGCGGCGCGTACATCCAGGAGTAAATTACCCAAATTATCACAGATAACTATTTCTCGTCTGTAATTACTTCATTCAATTTATTTCTTTACCTTCCACCTTCAACTACATACCTAATTTATACAGCAATAATGATTCTTTAATGATTTATTTACTACAAATATTCCGTTTTCACTTTTAAAGATATATTCAACAAAATTATTTATTTTTCGATTTTAACAATTTTGAAAATTTATTTATTTATTGTTCGGTTTTAACAACATTTTAAAT